>JAIUZE010011999.1:0-21271 GCA_022085475.1 Heliosperma pusillum | reverse complement strand
TCCCAAGTCTTTGAATAACATGATGGATTCGGATTTGTGCCTCTTATGCTCTTATCATTATCTATAAAATTGCCTATCTATTCTTATCGTATCTCACATGTATATCTATATATGCATGCTTTACTTTTGTATTGCCTTATATGTACGTTAAAGGTGATATGGCTGGGAGAACCCGGAGTTACTCCCCACTGACTGTGGCGTTCATGTTTTTCATGAATGAACAGGTTGCTTGCATGGATTGACTTGTTGGATGTGACATTTTGGGTTCGGGTGTGAGCTAGCGGGCGTAGTCCCTGGATGATTAACCTCTAGACGATTTTAGCTAGTTTTCTAAACACTTGTTGGTTGTTAACATATTAAGAGACCCCGTCTCTTTGTTATATTTAGTACTTTAGTTTGTAATTTTGACACTCCTCGTATTTTCTATCTTGCATGTATAAAAGTTTTTTAAAATACCGTATTTCCGCATATCTTTTCACATGCTTGTATGTTTTATATTTCCGCATTCGCGAGGGTTGTCACAATTTGTGATACAGGGATTTCGCGATTCTTTCAAAACTGTGATACACGGGGGAACCACAGATGGAGAAATGCGGAACAATCTTGAAAACACGCATTTGTGGAGTCACTACAAACTTTTGTGGGAAGTTGGAACCTGTTCGAATACTTTATGATATGTCAAGACACAAAGTAATGACATGAACACTAAGAACTCGTTACCCTTAGCATTCTATGTCTATAATTACTTATGTGGATGTCAATGAACACAGATGTTCCCAGAGATCTGGAGTAAGGGGTGAGGGTATGTATTAGGAAGCTCTTTTGATCGAAAACCTAATCCTGCCCCCCTCGATAGCGGCCTCTACTAATGATTAGGGAAACTCTTCTGTACTCGATATGTAGTCGGTTATATGCATGCAATACAACATCCACGTTTTAATCTTAGCATGTGAGTTGAGATTATGTCGATGAACATGTAGTTTAGCATCCAATTATGTCAAATTGGAATTTAGATTGATTACATATGAGAACACAATTAAGTTATCCGAAGAATCATACATTGATTAAATAGAACTATAAAATAAATATTACAATTGATTACAACGAATACGGGATCTATGTCGGACCCAAAAGAAAGATTTAAAGAAAAGGAAAAAAATAAATTATCTAAAGACAGATTAACGGTGATTTTAGGATTTATAGTTGATTAATTAAGCGATTAAGGCTACGTCGGAGCGGAACAAGAAGATCAGAGACAGGAACCAGCCTGGAACACGCACAGCAGACAGGGAATCCTCTGGAAGAGGCGCAACACTTTGTGAGTCTATTCCGGAGTTGGGTTATGTCCGTGCAACCAGAATCGCAATCAGTTAGTATTTTGTTTGTGTATTTACTATTTATTAACGATCTATAAGTCGAATTGATGTGATTTAATAGATTAAATTACACTAATTATATCAAAGAGGAATCTAGAGATTTGATATAAACGGTTCTAAACTCTAAAGACACGATTTGATAGATGACAAAAACCCACTAATATTGATTATTAGGGATTTAAGTCAGGACAAACTATCTAAATATGAAATTATGATGAAAGACGATTCATAAGAAATAATAAAAACTATAAAGGTTTTGAAAAGGTTTGAGCATAAATCCGACATGAATCTTACATTAGATGAAATAAATAAAATACATACAAAAGTTGGATTTAAACACCCTCAGACTTACATGTTGACGAATACGAGATTGACAAAGTTAACATTGTAGCGACAGCTCGACTCGAATGCAAAGAAAGTGCCCTCGTAAGAGGATCGACTGATTAAATAACATTGATTATGGTTGAGTTGGTCAAATTGGTAGGTCAATCCAATAACGTGCCGGGAACCCATAAGGATCTGAGCTTACGTGGTTGATTGATCATGCACGTAGTTGTCAAAATTCTTAGATCAAGGTCTAGAATACAAAGAGAGAGAAAACAAGGGGCGAAACACTCGCGGGCGTTAAAAGTGTGCACTGACCTTTCCTTATATAGGCAGAAATCCGAAGAGTTTTGAAATAACTCGAACATGGAAAGAAATTTAGAAAATATTTCGGAAACAGGAAAACAGAGCCAGGGAAGACGCGCAGCAGGCACTGCGACTCTAGGAAGAGGCGCAACTCCTATTGTGTCATTTCTCGAGCAATTTCCTATTTTGAAAGAAAGATTTCCGCGTTTCTATTATGGAATTGCGGTAGATTTTGAATACTTTCCAAATAAAATACGGATATATTTTATCAAAAAAGATAAGTTTTGAAACATTAAAATATCCGGAATATTTCGAGCGTTCAGACACGGTTTTAAAAGACGGTTTATAGAAAATGAAGCGGTTTTTGACCCGGACTCCAAATAAACTCTAATGATTTTCAAAACGACCGTATCGGCACGTAGATGACGACCAAGGGGTAGACACAAGTGTTTGAGATTTCACTTAACGATAAACTTACGAATTATCATAAATCGTTCCGCGTACCAAACATGCGGCTCAATCATCACTCGGTGGTTGGCGGAAGGTGCAGATTCGAGGTATCTACATCATTTCAAACATTTATAAATGTCTAGTCATTTTAAACACTTACACGTGTCTATTCATTTCAACACTTATACCATTCCTTCAAAATTCTTTTTTTAAGGGGGTACCCCGTTTTGCGCCTGGTTAGGCCACTTATATGCTACATGTGAATTATGTGAGTTCTGTGTGGTTTTTGGCAACACGACAGCATAAACCATCGTCTACTAAACATGTTTTTAGACTAACCCACATGCACAAAAAATACCCAAATAACAGAAGTACCCGAAGAAAGAGCATGTACAGCAAACCGGGGGCTCTCGCCCAAAACAAAATCTAAAGAACCCAATACTGGGGGCTTTCGTCCAAAACAAAGTCAACATATACAAAAGCAAATCAAAATGTGCAAGTTAACACCAAAATACAGCTAATCCTCATCTCCACCCAGTGTGGCCACAGTCACCTCGAGGGCAAGAATCTGAGCATCCTTAGCATCAAGCTCCCTCAACAGGCGAGCCGTCTGCTCCCGAGACTCCGCCAGCTCTCACTTCAAGTCCCTCTGTGAAGAAATGCCTCATTTTAGTAATTTCATTTCAAAATAAATAAAAATACAATAAGAAGAAAAGAGATGTTCATACCTGTCAATCCCGAGCACCTGAAAGCGGCTCAGTGGTCGTGGGCCGCAGCCGGTTGGCAACCCTTTACAATACCACGTGCTGAGACGGTGCCACATGTGTTCAAATATAAATAAATGTGCAATCAAATGCATTCCTTTGCAATCAAAAAACAAAAACAAATAACTCAAGTTAAGCTAGGGGCTTGACGCCTGCCACCTTGATCTCCAAATCAATTCAAACAAATCTTCAATTGACGATCATTCGTCACTTTTTAAATCAAAACAATTTAAACAAAATCTTTAATCAACGATCCTTTGTCGCTTTTCAAATCAAATTAATTCAAACAAAGTCTTTAATTGACGATCCTTCGTCACATGTCTTATCAATTAAAAAAAAACAAGAAACAAGCAATGCTTGGGATCCACCTTTTGGACATACAACCCGTGGGCCCGACTTTTATCATCATGATGTCGTTCGCCACAACCGTGTAGATCCCTCGGAATGATTCAATCCTGATAAAGTCTTCCACATATCTTGCACCTTGACATGATTCAAAACCGTCACCTGATGTTGTCATCTTAGGATTACCCACCTTTCAGATATACAATACGTGGGCCCATCTTTTATCTCCAGAGTTTCGCTCGCCACAATCGAGCAGATTCCCCGGAAAGATTCGATCTTGACAGACCCTTCCATATATCATGTTTCGCAAATTCCTTTCAATATTATGTTTCTCCAACGAGAGTTCGCCTGAGGAAAGAGACAGACAGATTCTCACATATGATGGCTAGAGAGCTTCATTACGCAACCCATTCAAATGGCTGGTGAGCCTCATTACCCACCCTATTCAAACGGATGGGTAGCCTCATTACGCATCCTACTCAACGGCTGGCGAGCCTCATATCGCAACCTCACTTAAACGGCTGGTGCGCCTCATATCGCACCTCATTCCTCATAAGAAGATGCCTCATGTATAACTCCTTCTTATGGCTGGTGAGCTTTTATACGTCGTCTAACATACTTTAAAAGACTTTTCCTGATAGTCGACAAACTTTAAAATTTGCCCAATGACAGGTCCTTGGTTCATACCCCTTGAACCGCCTCGCGTCGCCATAGTCGTCAGGTTGTAATCTTCTATTGATCTGATGGCTATACTTTGACTTTTGCCTTTTCCAACCCCTTGAACGTCATCTGCGCGCCAGTACGACCTTCTTGACAGTCATTAGAGTTTATTTGGAATCCGGGTCAAAAACCGTTCATTTTCTGGAAATCGTTTTAAAACACTGAATTAGGACACTCTAGAATATTCAGATTATTTTATTACACCGTTTTTGTATTATTTTATTACACTCTAGAATATTCTATCTTTTTAATAAAATTATCTCGTATTATCTTTCAAGAGGAAATTATAGATCAACCACAATTTCGTAATAGAAACGTGGGAATCTTCCTTCTTTAGCGGGAAACCTCTGGGGAAATGACGCAGCAGATGCTGCGCCTCCAGCGGGTGTTGCGCCTCTTCGAAGGATCGTAGTCTTGATGTGCTTCTTCCCCAGTCTGTTCTTTCCAATGTTCAACGACTCTTCCACATTTTCGGCTATAAAAGGGGAGCTCCGTTCTCACTTTTAAGCCATGCGAGTGTTCTGCCCCTTCTATTCCCTCTTTGCATTCTAGACCTTGCTCTAAGCTATCGACATCTACGTACTTGATCAATCGACCACGTAAGCTCAGATCCTTCTGAGTATCCGTCACGTTTGCATTTGACCGACCCATTTGACCATTACACCGTAATCAATTAATCAATCAATTTTAGTCCTTTTAGAAGGGCACTTTTTAAATACATTAGGGTCGAGCTATCGCCAAAACGTAAATTAGTCAATTTCGTTTCGTCAACATGTCTTTTCAAAACTTCTTATTTAGATGTTCTAATCCTTGACTTATATCGTATCTTTTTATTTGCATTGATTTTTAATTAATGTAAGATTCATGTCGGAAGTATGTTAAAAGCTTTTCAAAACTTCTTTTATTAGTCTTTTCTTTGTATATAAGACGTCTTTTTAAATATAGTCTTCATATTTAGATGTTCTAATCCTTGACTTAGATCCCTAATAGTCAATTATAGTGGGTTTTAGTCTGGTAATTTAATTAATTAAACCACTTTCACTCGAGTTTTAGGTCGACAATTAATCGCAAATACCAACAAACATTCATTGATTGCGATTCTGGCTTCACAGCCAGAAGCCAACTCAAGAACATACGCACCACGTGATGCGCCTGTTGTAGGCTGGTTACTGTCTCTGAACTTCGATTATCGTTTCGACGTAGCTTTAGTTATATATTTTAATCGATTATTAACTCTAATATCAGTTCTAATCCGTCTTTTAATCTTTTCTTATTTTCTTTTCTTTTCTATCAAACCTTTGTTTTAGATACATTTCTGACATAGATCCCGTAATTTATTGAAATCCATTGAATTCTCATTTAGTTATTGTAATTGTATGATTTCTTTACCTTTCTTTCGCGTGTAATTAATCCAAAACTCCCAATTTCGACATAATTGAATGTTAAATTACATGTCCACCGACATA
The DNA here is from genome assembly GCA_022085475.1 of Heliosperma pusillum. Lineage (NCBI taxonomy): Eukaryota > Viridiplantae > Streptophyta > Magnoliopsida > Caryophyllales > Caryophyllaceae > Heliosperma > Heliosperma pusillum. Next base: position 15,520 of record JAIUZE010011999.1, on the reverse strand, counting down.
CTCTAATTCACAAAATAGGATTAAGACGTTGAATGTTGCATTGCATGCATATAATCGATAACATATTAAATACGAACGATTTCCATAATCATTAGTAGAGGCCGCTATCAAGGCGGACAGGATTAGGTGTTTGATTAAAGAACATCCTAATACGTACACTCACCCATTACTTCAGATCCCTGTGATCATCCTTGTTTATTGGCATCCACGAGAGTTATTCTAGACATAGAATGTTAAGGGTAACGAGTTCTTAGTATTCATGGGATCGCTTTATTTCTTGACATAGCATAAGGTATTCGAACGTTTTCAATTTTCCACAAAAACTGGTGGCAACTCCACAAAATGCGTATCACATAGCATGTTCAGCCCGTGGTACGGTGAGGGAATAAAGTACGGTGAATAAACAAACCGGACACCCATCAAGCCTGACAATGACTATGGGGAATAAAGTACGGTGAGGAAACGTCGAAAAATGGACAAGGGGAAGAATAAGGTTATGGAGGAGGACGCTTCGGTGGAAGAAGTGAAACAGGTGGACCATGCCACTGCACAAGGGCTTGAGAAACTCCGCGTCACAAAAAAGGAGCGGACTCTTGTCAACCGAGTCTCCAATTACGGGATACATGCATGCCGGTATTGTCCTAAGACATGGTATGGTCAGATGGATGCTCTTCGGTTCTTCGCTGAATTCTTGAAATTTCGAGAATGGGAGGATGTGTGTCAGTTCTGGGGTCTGGGTTATCCGATTGAGGTAATTCAGTTCTTTACTTCAGTTTCCTTTCGTGAGGGTAGTTGCATGCGGTGGTTAATGGTTTCCATAACCGTCACCTTTGCCGAATTCTACACTTTGTTTTCCGTCCCTGATGATGGGAATTAGGATGGTGATTAATCCAACTGCAAAATGGGATGAGGTTGCCGATGAGGTCAAGCTTGAGATTAAGCGATATTTCGATATTAGTACTACAGGGATAAGGTCTTTTCCACCTAAGATGAAATTTCTTTTCAATTTTTTTTTGGAACACAGTTATGCGGAGGGGCGGTATGGATAAGGTCTCAAGTAAAGATGCTCATTATTCATTCTTGGCTTGAGGGTAGAAAATTCAATCTTCCCCGTCTTGTTTCTCATAGAATAGTTAAGTCTAGTATGACAATTAGAAAAGAGAACTTATCGTCAAAGGCTGACATGCCATATGGGATGTGGATCTCTCGTTTGTTGGAGGTAAAGCAGGTTGTGGATTTTGAAAGTAATGGAGTTTTAACGAGAGATGAGATGGGGGACAAGTATTTGAAGTTATTGAAGATTGGGGATGTTGGGGCTGATTTAGTGTTTACAGCGAAGGGAATGCCGGTTGAAAGAACACCGGATGAGGTTATTGCCTTGTATGGTGCGACGATCGACATTAGTGCACAATTGAACTCGTTTTTGACGATTATTTGTGAAAAATTTGACGCCCAAGCAGCTATTTTGTCGAGCATTGTCTCGCGTATAGGGCATAGTGCTCCTGCTGCTGTTGGGGCTGGTTCACCCGAGGTTGGGGCATTGATGCACGGGGTAGAGGATCGTGTCAAAGCGCTTGAACAAAGTGTGGTCATCATGCGTGATGAGGTGTTTCGCCAGGGACGAAGGGTGGACAATTTGGCTAGTCAGGGTGGAGCACTATAGAGAGATGGCATGGGTATTAATGAGGATTCGGCTACTGTTTTGGAGGCTACTAAAGCCTTATCATTGAACGTTCTCAACTTCGATACTTGCCTCACAGTTAAGGCCACCCATGTTTGGTCCTGTTTTGATCTTCTCTCCTCGTTGGAATATTGTTCTCGCCCTAGTTATGTTGACCCTACCACCCCAGACAACCCCGTTCCCAGACCTTCCCTCCCCCTATCTTATATTGCCCTCCTTGAATTTAATCTCTTTATCTTTCATTCGGCCCAGATGGCGTTTAAACATTTTGCTTGGTTTTTACTTTAACACATTTTATTTTACTTGTTAGACTTGGTTACCTTGCTTATAATGTGCGTTTTGTGTTTATATTTCTTTCCACGGTTAGTATTATTCTAGTCGTTTTATATTCTTGTTCTCGTATTTTCGATGATGTCAAGAGGCGGAAGAAATGACCTTGATTTCAGTATTTAACTAATCTTCCTCCTTGTCAAGACCTTTAGTCTCTTAAGGTCCTTTGTGACAACCCTTGAAACAAGCGGATGTAAAACAAATAAGCATGCATAGATTGTGGAAAGTACGGGATTATAATTTTTTTTTTATATGGCAACAATACGAGGAAAGTCAAATGAAATGAAATCAAAGTACAAATATAACAACAGAGACATAGTTTCTCAAAACGTAGTCAAGTTTAAAGATAAATGTCTAGTAAAGTAGCATCGAACGTTAAGGTAAATCGTCTAAGGCCAACGCCCGCTAGCTCACTCACGAACCCCAAAAACATCATCTGCAAACAACCTCTTCATTCATAAACACGAATGCAACAGTCAGTGGGGAGTAACTCCGGGTTCTCCTAGCCATATCACATCAAAACGTATATAAGCAAATACATAAGCATATAACACCATACATACAATCATATCATGGAAAGTGTAAGTAGGCATTTCATAGTAACATTAAATAAACAAGTGAAACATTCGTTATACCATCATCATAAATATTAACTCGGGCAAGACTCCCCTGGGCAACCACATATGCACCAAGAGCTTACATCTCACCATTAGCAACATGTGTATGAGAAGGTTAGGGACTCATCATACAACTTATTCACGGCATTCAATAAACCAAGTATTCAATCCAATATGTTATTAAACATAAGCAAACACACTCTCATGGTAAATGACACCCACTAACATCTCCACTATGCAACATTAGCCGACTCTAGACTCAAATCCTCTTTGTAGGACTACGATAATAATACGGTCCTAGTCTAAACCTGGCCAGACTCTCGGGACAAGACGTGTACCCGAATCGACATGTGGCTACACGTGCAAACATCCAGGACTGGGTTAAACACATAAGCCGAGTACCTCAAATCCGGCAGTACGGCCAACGAGAAGGGTTGTCTCAAAATCAAAATATCATACTCCGGCAGCACGACCAACGGAGATGAACGATCAAGTACGGTTAAGAGAGTACACTACATACAATGACACCACCTCGCAAGGATACAACATTTTGAAAGTTCATAGACCCTAATTAGACTCCTCTACTTAGTTAATAATTAACTTGTTAATTTAGTAGTTAATGATCTATGTTACATGCATGCAAATATAAAGTCATAAATAAAAAAAATATGAAATTTCCTTACATTGTGAAATTCTGCATTATATGGGCACAATAAGAAACTCCATTTCTTATTGTTCTTGAGCTAAAAAGAATAGGATGAACCTCTTTGAAAGAACTTTCAATATAGAAAGTCTCCTTCCAACATGCAACCAACATATAACCCAAACTATCACTATAAATTTAGACTAGAATTTATAGTGACAAGAAGTGACTAATATTATATTTATTACTACTTTGGTAATAGAAGAATATTAGTTTCTTTGAGAGTTTTTAGAGAGAAGTTGGAGGAAATAGCAAAAACAAGTGAAAAATGAGTAAATGAAATGAACAACCAAAATGTTACTATATAGGCCATTTGGTCGGTCATGTTGCTTATTTTTGAGCCAATTTTTTTGATTATTTTTATCCCATGCAAAATGGTAGAGTGTAAGATAGTATATAATTATGTTCATGTGTCATACATATCATAATCACATGTTGTAGTGTAAGAAAAGAAAAGAACAAATATCATTTCCTTCCACTACATGGAATCCGGCCTCCATATAGGTAATATGGTCCATTTTGATTTTAGATATTTGTCCCACAAATACTATAATCATATGCTTATTTATCTAGTATAATTAAGTGTTAATATGATTATATAATAATTATATGATTCAAATTAATAAATAATATATACTTAACTTTTAAGTAATATTTTACCATTATATCAATATATAATAAGTCCCACAATGTCTAGTTAATTTATTTTACAACTCCTTGTAAATATAATTAACTAATTACCTCTACCTCAAAATATATGCACAATCTCAAATAATTTAGTGAATTAACGAATAATTACTAAATTAAATCTTATTTATTCGTATTAAAATAAGACGTAAAATTTATTTAGTCAGTTATCGTATAATTGACTAATAAACTTATCTTGAATGAGTTCCTAACTCAATTTCCAATAAATAACTCTCGTAACCAAACATATATCAAATAAATATGTAAAGGACTAATTAAACTGTATCGTATACAAATAATCAGTTTACTGTATGGGTCTCATCCTTTAGGTGTGACCGAAAGGGGTCAGTTGATCACCGCCGTAATACGACAATAACATCTAACTCTAGTCAGCTGATCGTTATTGATTTATGTTAATCAACTGACGTGGAGTATCAATATACTAGTCGTCCCACGAATATTCAAAAATGAGATTTATTATACAAATGCACTATTGTGGAGGACACATACTCCAACAATCTCCCACTTGTCTGATACAAGTTGTGCATGTAGCCACACTATTGCGGAGAACTCCTTCTCCAACAATATCTCCCACTTGTCTCGACAAGTTGTGTTCTACCGATTCTCTTGTGTCTTTCTGTCACATCCTCCCACTCATCGCAAGGTGTTTTTCAGGTACATGGTCGCCAGTCTAAAGATTCGACTCATAGGAATAATATAGAAATCTCTGCACGACCAGGCTTCAATAATTTGATAAGGGATCCTATAAAGGTCACTGTCCGACAGAGTGTCATACAGTCTGCCTATGTAAACGACCAGTCATCTTCATGATCCCATGGCGCTGAACTAGCCATTGATCGACTTACAATCTAGTCACTACGAGACGTCACCTCATATGAGTGACTAGGGACAGTTGTACTAAGTTTATATTGTTCACTTGAATTGTGTTCAACTTTTCATAAACCAATTCAGATAAAACTAAGTATTGATATTTAGTACAACTAAAATAAAGAGCTCATATAAAACTCGAACAATGAATGCAATTATCATATATATAAACATTGATACTATATTCAATTATTACATATCATATAATATTGATGCTTAGCCTTTGAAAGAGGCTTGGTTAGAGGATCAACGATGTTATCGTCTGTCCCAACCTTACATATATCAATTTCCTTCCTCTCCACGTAATCTCTAATTACATGGTATTTCGTAAGTACATGTCTAGACTTGTTACTAGATTTGAGTTCCTTTGCTTGAAATATAGCCCCACTGTTATCACAATACATCGTGATTGGATCTGCGGCGGTGGGGACTACTCCTAGACCTTCCATGAGTTGCCAAATTCACACAGCTTCCTTAGCAGCCTCTGATGCTGCAAGGTACTCAGCTTCTGTTGTAGAATCCGCAGTAACGCTTTGCTTGAAGCTTTTCCAGCAAACACCTCCTCCATTCAACATAAAGACATAGCCAGATTGGTATTTCAAATCATCCTTATTAGTTTGGTAACTAACGTCAGTGTAACCTTTTACAAGCAACACAATTTCTCCTCCAAACACCAAGAATGAATCTTTAGTCATTTCTAAGTACTTAAGGACGTTCTTGACGGCTATCTAGTGACTCTCACCTGGATTAGCTTGATAGCGACTCGTCATGCTGAAAGCATATGAAACGTCAGGGCGAGTACACATCATAGCATACATAATTGATCCAACTGCGGAAGTATAAAGAATCAATTTCATGCGTTCAATCTCTTCGGTGACGGTAGGACTCTGCGATTTGCTCAGAGTGATACCTCGACCTATGGAAATAAATCCTCTCTTAGAGTCTTTCATTTAAACCGATCAATAATCTTATCTATATTAGCTTCTTGACTTAATACTAGTATCGATCTATCTTTATACACCCGGATACCCAAAATACGTTGTGCCTCACCCAAGTCCTTCATCTGGAAATGTTTCCCTAGCCACTCCTTTGTAGAAGTAAGCATTGGTATATTATTGCCAATGAGAAGTATGTCATCCACATACAAAATAAGGAAAGTAAATTTGCTCCCACTAAACTTCATGTATAAACATGGCTCCTCGACACTTTCAGTGAAACCATTTTGTTTAATAACATGATGGAAGCGATGATTCCAACTCATGGATGCTTTCTTAAGACTATTAATGGATCTCTTAAGTTTTCACACCTTCTTAGTGTTGGATTTATCCACAAAACCTTCAGGTTGTGTCATGTAGACTTCCTCTTCTAGAATCCCATTTAAGAAGGCAGTTTTGACATCCATTTGCCAAATTTCGTAGTTATGAAATGCGGCAACCGCTAAGAGATTCCTAATGGATCAAAGCATAGCGACTGGGGCGAAGGTTTCGTCATAGTGTAAACCGTGAACCTTAGTGAAGCCTTTCGCCACCAATCTAGCTTTGTAGACATTATTATGTCCATCTATGCCAATTTTGATCTTGTAGATCCACTTGCACTGAAGAGGTCGTATCTTCTCAGGTAAGTCTACCAATTCCCATACTTTATTTTCGCGCATAGAATCCATTTCGGATTGCATGGCCTCGAGCCAATGCGTGGAGTCGGGACTAGAAACGACCGACTTGTAGGTGGTGGGTTCATCACTTTCAAAAATTAACAAATCTTCATCTTCCTCGATACATCCGAGGTAACAGTCAGGTTGATGAACAATTCTACTTGACCTTCTAGGGACAACAACCGTTTAGGACGAGGAGGGAACGTTTTCCTCTACTGCATTCTCGGTTTGTGGCTCTTGTACTTCATCAAATTCAAATGTTCTCCCTAATTAGACTCCTATGATTAGTTACTAATTAACTTGTTAATTTAGTATTTAATGATTTATGTAACATGCATGCAAATGTAAAGGCATAAATAAACAAAAGATTATAACTCCTTACATTGTGAAATTTCGGTTTATATGGGCACAATAAGAAACTCCCTTTCTTATAGTTCTTGATAGAAAGTCTCTTTCCAACATGCACCCAAGATATAACCCAAACTATCACTATAAATTTAGACTAGAATTTATAGTGACAAGAAGTGATTAATATTATATTTATTACTACTCTAGTAATAGAACAATATTAGTTTAATTGAGAGTTTTTAGGGATAAGTTGGAGGAAATAGCAAAAACAAGTGAAAAATGAGAAAATGAAATGAACAACCAAAATGTCCTTATATAGGCCATATGGCCGGTCATGTTGCTCATTTTTTAGCCAATTTTTTTGCTTATTTTAATCCTATGAAAAATGTTAGAGTGTAGGATAGTATATGATCATGTTCATGTGTCATACATGTCATAATCACATGTTGTAGTGTAAGAAAAGAAAAGAAAAAATATCATTTCTTTCCACTACATGGAATCCGGCCTCCATATGGGTAATGTGGTCCATTTTGATTTTTGATATTTGTCCCACAAATACTTATAAACATATGCTTATTTATCTAGTATAATTTAGTGTTAATTTGATTATATAACAATTATATGATTCAAATTAATAAATAATATATAATTCACTTTTAGGTAATATTTTACCATTATATCTATATATAATAAGTCCCACAATGTCTAGCTACCTCAAAATATATGCACAACGTCAACTAATTTAGTGAATTAACGATTAACTACTAAATTAAATCTTATTTAATCGTAGTAAAATAAGACATAAAATTTATTCAGTCAGTTATCGTATAATTGACTAATAAACTTAACCTGAATGAGTTCCTAACTCAATTTTCAATAAATAACTCTCGTAACCAAACATATATCAAATATATTTGTAATGGACTAGTTAAACTGTATCGTATACAAATAATCAGTTTACTGTTTGAGTCTCATCCTTTAGGTGTTACAGAAATGGGTCAAATGATCACCGCCGTAATACGACAATAACGTCTAACTCTAGTCAGCTGATCGTTATTGATTTACGTTAATCAGCTGACTTGGAGTATCAATATACTAGTTATCCCACGAATATTTCAAAATGATATTTATTATACAAATGCACTATTGTGGAGGACACTTACTCCAACACATTTGACGGTCGGGTCGATCACACAATGTGGAGGACACGTCGTAATATCCCCATTAACTATGACACTAACAATGACCTCTCATAATATTTATTCCCCAAACGCAATTTTAACATAATAATTGAGTAAATCCAACAACATTAACAGAACTTTGCATAAGATTAACATATGAGGTGAAAATCAACATACAAGTGAGTAATAAACATATATTCAAGTGCTAACAACTCAAAGAACGCAACTTTAATAAGAAACACTACTCTAAGCAAGTAAACACATAAAAGTGATATCGAGTAACCCTTCACCGTTACCGTTTAGCTCTTCAATCTTCTTCTAGGTCATCCTCCACCAAGAAGTAGTCTTTGTCGAGATCTTGAAGGTCTCCTCCTACAAGTTGAACGTAAAAGATGAACAAATTTCATATTTGGAAATGATGGAAAAAATAAAGTGGTGCAAAGTATAACCTTTCTTACCTTAAAAGAAAGAGGGAAAGAAAAGAGGAAGATTGAACTAAAAAGTAGGGAATTTGAGTGGGAATTGAGTGAGTTATGTGAGGATTTGTGTTTGGAGGTTTAAGGAACCTCAACCATAAAGAATAAGGTTTAGTTTTGGAGAAGATGAAGGGTGAGATGTGTGCTGAAAAGTTAGAAGGTGAACATTAGATGTTGGGTTTGATTTTTGGTGAGTGGAAAGAGTCATATGCCTATTATACAATATGAAACCTAACCCACTCGATTTTCTGAGCAGAACCTAAATATGGGTTCGGATTTGATAGTTTAGACACGGATCATACCTAAACTATAATGTTCTAATCTAAAACTAAAATTAAAACTAACTAATATTAATATAATTTTATTAAATTATAATTACTAAAATCGCGGGTGTTACATCCTTAGGTGCTTATACTTTCACTTTGAACATCTTGATCTTGAGTTCAAACCCACTATGATTTTTATAGTATTATATTGAGGGGGAACTTAAATGAATCACAAATCATTAGAGGCTTGTCATCATCAAAAAGGGGGAATTTGTTGAACCATATAGCTATATGAGTATGTTTTGATAATGACATGTATGTTTGTATAATATATATGCTTGTGCTTGTAATCGTTTGTTTAGTCATGGTTAGATTAACATGGTTTGGTACATGACGTTATAGCTAGTTTAGCTATAACCTTGATGATTTGTGAAAAAAAGGTGAAGTAAAGTTATAGGTCATTCTACTATAAGTTTGGAATGCTGAAGCAAAGTTCTAGGTGTTTCTACTATAACTTTGGTGACTATCAAGCTCAATATCAAAGACGAAGTATTAACGAAGCTTGTGGAGCTCAAGATGAAGAGCTCGTGAATTGATTAAAGTTATGATCGACATACTGAAGATCTCCAAGAAGATTTTGTAGTATAGGTCGTCGTCCAATAATGATAATTTCAATAATAATTTTGGAAAGTAGAGGTATAGCTGTTTTAACTATAACCTTACTTACCATGCTCAAAGTTATAAGTGATCTTGCTGTAATTTTGGAGCTACAAAATATAGTGCGGCTGTTTAATATTTTCAAAACGGTTTTTGAAAAGAGTTTTAAATAATCTTTTTAAAGAAAAGTTTTTATCGTAGATTAAGGTTTAAATTTATTTTGTTTCAATATTACTATGATATCTTTATTGATTAGTAAAACAACTTAGGAGTTGTCATGGTATCTAGGGTTTCATACATGTTCAAACATAAACCCTAATCTATCTTACTAAGCCCAACAATGGATTAGGGTTACACGCAAGTAAGGCCCATGAGCCGTGATACCCGTGATTACCTTAGGTACAATTCGGGTTTATGTAACATGTAAACCTAATATCTTTTCTTGTTACACAAGGGAGGCACATGTTTTATTTGGGTTTGTAAAATTAATATAATATATTTTTTGTTATCCAAGAAAGGGCACGGTTAACACTAGGGTTTTTAATTAAAACCTAGATTACATGTCTACTATAAATACTCATTCTTCCTATGCATTTAAAACTTGGATTTTCATACTAAAACTCATTTTTGCAAGCGTGCTTTATATTTTCAAGTAAAATCTTTATTTTGCAAAACCTTTATTTTCGGAAAGCCGCAATATAATCGTGAGTTATTATTGAGAATAACGTTATTGGATAATAGTGCTAGAATTGTTTCTTATACGTTCAAATGTGTGAACACCAAGAACAATCAAAAATATTTTCTATTTAACGTCAGTTAGAATCGAGTATTCAGCGATACTCAACTTTGAATCGAGTATTTAACGGTATTCATCTTTAAGTTACAACTACAATTAGTTGTACAAGTGGGTTGATAATTTTGTAATCCGGAGTGAAAGTCCATAAACCTTAATTAGACTCCTTAAATTAGTTACTAATTTACTTGTTAATTTAGTGTTTAATGATCTATGTAACATGCATGCAAATATAAAGACATAATATAAAAGAAGAAATTTCCTCACATTGAATTGAAAAAAATGGGCACAATAAGAACTCCTTCTTATTGTTCTCGAGCTAATGTAGGAAATGATCCTCCAACAATCTTCAAATTAGAAGACCTCGTTCAAGTTGCACCCAAGATGTACTGACGAGGCTAATCCGCCTGTCGTTAATTCCACAAATTGACTACGATCAAATAACAATTTATAACTCCTAAACAAACACAAACTATCTTAAATAAAGGTAGTAAAATGGTAAGAATAGGGTCAAACCCAAGAGAAGGCGGTATTAACTAAATGAACTAATCTAGACTCTTGCTAAAAACCAATTAACAAACTAATTACTAACTAATTACTCTAATCACAAATTAAGACACTAAGTAAGACAAAAACTTAAATTAATTACAATCTATGATATTCACAATGAGAAAACATGTAGGATAACATATAGGGATAAAGTTTGATTGGAGAAATTCATTAACAAGTCTAAAATAATCAACAAATACTAAAGATTCAAATATTCAAATATGGAGAGACAACTTAGTGGAATTTTCCCAAGTTCCCAACAATTAGCAAAGTAAAGACTCTTCTTTTCCTCTCTTCTCTAATTATCTAATACAAGTTTCTAAGAAATTAGTCAACATGGATTAAACCAACCATGGATGACCCTTTACATCCCAATTTACACCCATTCAACCATAACCCCAAATCAAACATGCAAGCTTTAAGCACAAAACCAAAGAAACAAGCTAGAATCATGTAATAAAACATTAAACCATGTTCTAATCACACAATAAACCAAATTCCACTCAAAAGATCCCAACTTTTAAACCAAAGTTATAATCTTTCAAGGTTGCTTCAACAATATCAAGACAAATTAACCAAATTTATCTAGACAAAGCACTAATTAAACAAACACTTGCTAAGATGGTTAATCTCAACAATAATTCATTCAACAATGGAAATTAAACATGAGAATATGGTATTAAATAGAGAAGAAGAAATTCAAGAGTCTTACAATGCTAAAAGATGAGAACTTGTTCCAATTACACAAAGAAATGGAAGATTAGCTACCCATAATTCAAAGATTACAACCCAAAATAATGAAGTTCAACCAAATTACAAGCCAAAATAAAAACCAAAATGAGAGAGTTCTAATGTGGAATGTTGAAAATGAAAATGGAATGTAGGGAATGTGTCTTCTCTCTCTACAACATGGTTCTTTTATACCCTTGGCTCCGGAAACCTAGGGCCTTGAAAAAGGGGCCTCAAAATGACAAGACGGAGAATGAAGGAACACCAATCTAAGGCCAGGACACTTGCAGCGCCCACGGGCGCTGGCAACATCGTGGGACGCCGGCATCGTTCAGTGGCGCTGGCAGCGTTTCATGCTGCCAGTTTTTACTCTTGGTTTCTCGCCTTGACTTTCGTTGACCACTTGAATGTTATTCTCGCCTTGACTCCCATTGACCCTTTGGACTTGCTTTTATTGCAATGACAATTTGCTCCTAGCCCACTCCAATTGTCGGGTTTGGTCTCGGAGCTCGGGTTTGACTTTGACTTTTGTTGACTTCCAGGCTTGACTCTAAAATTTGACTAAAAAATACTAAATAACAACATAATTACAAGGACTAAGCTTAGCATAAAACGATGCAAACGACCCGTAAAAAGTATATTAAATGAACCTAATAAACACTACTAAACATGACACATTTTGATGTTGTCAAATACCTCCACACTTGGACTTTTGCTCGTCCCGAGTAAAACTCGAGATTAGCAAGAAAAACACGAGTCCAAACATAGCATGTGAAGGTAATGACCTCTCTTCCCTCACCACTTCCTACTTATAACTCCCTCAAAACACAACCACCTATTGAAAGAAAATGACTCAAAGTTGTTGTGACACACTCTTCCCTTACCACTTCATACTTATAACTCCCTCAATACAAGACTCGACACACCACCAACTCCGACTCATCTCACCTCAACTCCTCCCTTATTATACCTCCCAAGATTGTAGTATGACCATCTTTGCCTTATCCCAAGGCATAGCGAGATGGCCCTCATCACCAAACTCCATGCAACTCCACTTCTTATATCACCCCCTTATTACTCCACTACATTATAGTATGGTTACTTGGTTGGCCCCAAACTACACAATTTGCACAACCAAGCAACCCACAAGAGAAATCCACCGATTTGGAACCAAATTTGTGACTCAAAGAAAAATAAAAAGAAATCCTAAGCTAGCCTCCTTCCAAATTCCTCCTTATTTCTCCCTTCTTTTCCCTCCTAAAATCCTCTTCATCGGAAGTATTTTGCTCAAATTATTTTTTTCTTTTTTCTTTTTTTTTTTCTTTTTTTTTCTTGAAAAATCCCTCATTTTGCCTAAGGTGCCCTTTCGGGTTTTCACCTTAGCTTTTCCTTTCCTCTCATTGGTAGCTCGCACCTCGATTTTTCATTTTGCTCGGAATGCCCTTTCGGGTTTTCATTCCGTCCTCAGCCACCTCCCCAATTTTTGCCTAGGTGACCACCCTTGTGGGTTTACACCTAGCCGAGATTTAAATTTTTTTTTTTTCTTTTTCATCAAAACAAAACAAAATGCATCAAAACAAAACAAATATATACAAATCCTCTCCCCCACACTTAGATTATACAATGTCCTCATTGTCGGGGAAAAGGTGGGATGCTTCATCAATTGTTGAAATGAGAAGAACCCGAGGCACCTCCTCAGTTTCTCCTCCTCTCTGTTTCTTCTCTAACTCTTCTTCTCCTTTCTAGCCCTTCATCAAGGGCCTCTTGTGTGTAAGGAGTGGGGTAGCCGGGGTTTTGTTGGATAGACATGCCGAAGAGTGAGCTAGCCAAACCATAAACATCCTCTTGTGCCACCGCATCTTCATATGAATCTTGAAGGTAAGTGTGGTGGCGCTCATTTTGAGCTTGGAAATGGTTTGTTGCTTGCTCCCTCCAAGATTTGTGTGCCGCCCACATGTCATTTTTCTCGCTCCACCTTTGGTTTTGTTGCTCCCTCCAAAGGCGGTCTTCCTCTTGCCGCTCCACCATCCTCCTCTACTCTACTTGTTGGGCCCTCTCGACCTCCTCTCTCAACCTCTCCCTTGCCTCCACCACATTATGCCAATCATCTAAGGATTCAAGCCTACCTCCTTGGGTTTGTTGCCACTTGTAAGAGTCGTCCACCCATCCACTTATGTGCTTGAGGACATCGTTGGTTCTAGCAAAGTATGATGCCATTTGTTGTTGCCATGGCTCCATTGGGGTGCTAGCACGAGTATCCGCGTCATACATTGGGGTGTCGGTGTCTTGGTGGCTATGGTAAGATGATTGGGAATGGTATGGTGGTGGTTGTTGTTGTTGTTGTTGTTGTTGAAAAGGTGGGTTTTGGAAAGGTCCTTGCTCAATTGCGAGGATCTCCCTCTCCTCGTTAACTTGCTCACTTCCCTCACCTTGCTCTCTCCTTAGCCTCCTTCTTTGCCGCAAGGGCACTTCCTCTACCTCCACCTCACTACTACTCTTCCCCAAACTCTCTTCCCCAGGGCAAAAGAAATCCTCCAGTTTTGGCCCCCTAGGTAAAGGATTGTTTAAAGGTCGAGGCATTTTCATATATCTTAGGCCATCACTCACCAACCAAAATCCTCTCAAAGGTTCCACTTTGCTAATTTTGAACATGTGTACCTCCTCTAGCCCAAAGTGGTTTTACCTTGTCCAACCCTTACAAGAGTTGACCTCTTGCTCCTCATCAATCCCCCATTCATAATGTTGCACCAACAAGTTAATCACCCCCCCAAGGTGGATACTTGCTTTAGTAGATTTTTGGCGGTGCTTAATACAAGCTCTCATAAACAAGTCCGCCCAATCTGGTACCCCCACCCCTCGCGGGAGCATAGTCCACAAACACAACCGTATTTTTCTCTGGTACCTTAGCAGGCTCTCCCGCGGAGTTAAAAATTGTGGTAAGGAACCGCGTGATGAGTTGAAGCACGGGTTGGGTGATTGTGGAGAGTTTGGAATCTTTAGATGTAGTGTTACAACCCGTAATATTGCTCCACTTGTTGTGCATTTCCCCTGTGACACCCTCAAATTTGCGGAAAGAAAAAAATAATTTAACTAGATAAAAGATGAGAATACAATACAAAGGTGTCATAAATAAAAAGGTTCATACAAAAGGAAAATAATATTATACATAAAAATTATACAAGACGGGAGACATATCTCCCGTATAAATACGGAAATAAAAGAGTGTATAATATTATACAATCCTAAAGAACCGGATATAGGTCCAAGGTAAATACTTCGCTCGCTAGCTCGTCAATGTACCCCAAATATGCATCACCACCTGTTCGACCGCATTAAATATAAACACGGAAGCCACAGTCAGTGGGGAGTAACTCCGAGTTCTCCCAGCCACGAAATGTCGAGTTTAATAAAACATGAATAACATAAAAGCAATGTATATGGAAAATACAAAACCTTAACATATATGATATGCTTTTCATGTTATGAAACAATTAACTAACATATAACCTATCATATGAAAGCTATCATGTGAATCCGATAATAAAATATAACACGAGGTAGGGAAGCTGGTATGCTAGCTCAGAGGTTACCGTTAACATGGCCATGATACACTCAAACCCTAATCAACACGTAATCATGTGAATCCGTTAACAATCGGTAATCCAAACTCTATCAACCTTAGCCGGCTTGCATCTCACCTTCTAAGATTCATAGAATCATACAAACATGAAAGACCAATACGTCTACAAACAGGCATAAGTTATTAGGACCGTCAATAGTCGACTTCTGTAACTCGAGTCTATACCACAAGGTAGGAAAACATCCTAGTCCTAGACTGATCAGACCTAGCGACAACAGCTAACCCATTCCCTGTCTCATTACATAACCGTACATGAGAAACTCTGCTAGGCGACCCCCTAAACAGAGATGGCTAGTACTTAAGCTGGCTCCCTTCCCAAAACGG
>JAIUZE010011998.1:0-13096 GCA_022085475.1 Heliosperma pusillum | reverse complement strand
ATGCTATCACTCCAAATGGAAAGGTGATGGCATAGTTTAAAAAACCGGCCGCAACACTGATAGGCGACTCAATCAAAAAAGGTTTGGAGTTTACAGCGACCATATTGACAGTATTTAGTGATATTAGGCCCCGACAACCGACACCAAGACTAAAACCGAGTTATAATAATATGGGAGATGGTATGAATATACATATTTCATAAGTAGTATTAAATCATTTTTTTTTACTACTTTCAACTTTATGGTTTTTTGTTGTAAAACACAATTAGTCCAAAATATTCACACACACGCTCAAAGTATATAGAGAGTGCTGAAATTAGTTACCTCAATTACAATTCTTTCAACCGGATCACCACCAATGGATACATCTAGAAATACACGTGGATTCTTTTTCTTGGCCATCTCAGCTTAGAGCTTATTAGAGCTTCGAACACGAAACATGAAAAAAAAATCATTTAAGATTCAGGTTCCAATTTCAATTACATTACAAAAATGTACTCGAGAAAAACAGTAGAGTTAGTCAAACTCAGATCAGAAATGCTGTTTTAGAGCTCGGAACTTGTTAATACGCGCTTTTCGGGATTCTAAACACCTCAAAGTTCTATACTTCTATACACCAATGTACCTTCTTTAACTATATTCTACCGTCAATACAACTACCACAACTCTTCCCGTAGCTCATTGTATCATCGTAACTTCGTAAGTACCAAGAGTTCACAAACAAACTCCTCTAAAACCATAAAATGCACCCTTCATCACTCTATCAGATTTCACTACCTCCTCAATTACGCTACGTAATCGCAGTAAGCTGCGAACCCATAAAGCTCTGAGTTAGACTAAAGTCATTAGACCCAATACAAAAAAAAATCAAGTAAACCCTACCCTACAAATTCAAGACTTCTATCAACAAAAAAATGGATTTTTTTTTTTTCACAGACACACTTCTAAAGTAAAAAAGCTTTAACCTTTTTACATTTTATAACCCTAAATCACTCCTAAAACCAAAGAAACAATTTTTCTTATAAACCCTAAAACCTCAGACCTTAGCAACCCATTTTACAATAAAATCAAACTAACACAACCCATAATTAAAATTAATGACTACAATAATTACATCAGATAATTGGGTTTTTAAAATTGAAATTTATGCAGCATTAAATAAATAAATAAATAAGCTTGATTGTGCTGCAAAAACGGTAACAAGTAAGAATAGAAATCGAGGGATTTACCTTTGAAAGTATAAGAAAAGAGAGAGTGAGGGTTTGTAGTTGCAGAAAAATTAGGGTTGAATGAGAAGAAGAGATGGGATGTTAGTCAAGGAGGCCATTAGAGAAGTTAGAAGTATGAGGGACAAGAATGAGGCTTATGAAAGGCACCTGCTAAACATCGACGACGTTTTAGGAAACATCGACGACGTTTTTCATAAAAAAGACGAAATTGCCCTTAATGACTTATACTCTCTATCTCTCTTATCTCTCTCTTCTCTAATTCTCCTAAAATCAAAACAACTAAATTGAACTAAAAAAATTAAAATCGTACAAGAACAACAATTTGACTAAATCCAACAACAACAATTTTCCTAAATCGATTATCATGGCGGACGATTACTCTTCGTTATGTTCACATATTAATCAAATTTTATGTTTTTCAATTTTTTTTCCCGGAATCCGTTAATTGTTTGTTTATACTTATCTAACTTAATTGATTTACGTAACGTCTTAGTTAATTAAAATTCAATTGCGGTTTTTTCAAAAATAATTAGGAAAAATTACCATGGTCAGATGAAGAACTGGATGTCATGGACCATGGTCAGACATCCATTTCACACGTCTGACCATGGTGGGACGTGTGAACTGAAGGTCTGACCATGGCCAGACATCCATTTCACACGTCTGACCATGGTGGGACGTGTGAAATGGATGTCTGGCCATGGTCAGACCTCCATTTCACACGTCCCACCATGGTCAGACGTGTGAAATGGTTGTCTGGCCATGGTCCATGACATTCCAGTTCTTCATCTGACCATGGTATTTTTTCCTAATTATTTTTGAAAAAACCGCAATTGAATTACACAATTAAAACATTCAAATAAGCGTTAATAATATTCCAAAAACATATTAGTATCGAAAAAATCAACTTAATTAACAAATTATAAATTTTTTTTGGGTAAACCATGGACGGACTTTTACTCAAAAAATTCAAACCATGGACGAAATTTTTTTTTTTTGGATACCAACCATGGTAGGATTTAAATTCTGGAAATCCCACCATGGCTGGACAACTAAATCACACGTCCCACCATGGTGGGATGAAAATTCTGAAAATCTCACCATGGTTGGACGTGTGAAATGGTTGTCCAACCATGGTGGATTTCCAGAATTTTAATCCCACCATGGTTGGACAACCAAATCACTTGTCCCACCATGGTGAGACTTGGGGAAAAAAAAATTTTCCCCCATGGTTGGACGTGTGATTTGGTTGTCCAACCATGGGGGAATTTTTTTTTTCCTCCAAATTTCAAAGCGGGAAGAAGAAATCGGAAATAAATTCGATTATTTCTATCTTTATACATACTATTCATACAAATTACTAACAACAAACAAATCAAACTAAACAACTACAAGATTTTAAAACAAATCTAACAAGAAAACAAACTAAATACTTTGAAATAATTAAAAACTAAGAACGAACAAATTACAACAACTTTAATTAAATCAAAAACAATCTCATACAAACTAATTACAAACAACTTTAATTAAATCAAAAACAATCTCATACAAACTAATTACAAACAACAACCTAATAACTACAAGTTTAATTAAAACAAAAACTAACTAACAACAAACAAATTCTAACAAATTAAACTAGAGCAATATAACTAGATCTACAAAAAAAAAATGGTGGTGGGTGGACGGCGGGAGGCGGCAGGTAACGGTGGGTGGACGGCGGGAGGCGGCAGGTAACGGTGGTGGGGGGACGGCGGCCGAGTGGTGGCAGTGGTGGCGGTGGTGGCGGTGGGGGTGTGGGAGAGGGTGAGGTGAGTGTGTTTGTGGGTTTTGAATTTGAGAGAGTTTTTGTTTTAGAGAGAGAAAGGATAAGGGCAAGTAGCGTCTTTTTTATGAAAAACGTCGTCGATGTTTCCTAAAACGTCGTCGATGTTTTACAATCCGGTTATGATTGGAGTGTCTTTTATTTTTTACTAGATTTAATGCCCGTGCGATGTACGGGTCTACGTTAATGTCATTTTCATAATTTTCTTATTACAATTAACTTGTAAAAATAAGCTTTTGAAATTTTAAGACTATAATAAAATATAGGGTTATTTGATGACAATAATACAACCTATTGCACATCCGCTTAAAATAATACAACATATTATTTATCCCATAATAATACAACCTACTCTAACATTTAATAATGTTTAGTTTGATGAAAAGGCAACCTGTTAAACAGGTTACCTTAGGTCTTACCTTACCCATAATTTATTTCTTTCATACTCCTTCTCCTTCCTGCTCCTTCCTTTACTCTTCCTCCTCATCAATTTTCACCTTCTGAATTTGAAGCTTGGTTCATCCACCATTGTTGCGCCACAAATGGATAAGGTAATTGTTGATTTCTTTGATTTCACTTTGTTGTTGTTTCCTTGCTCCAGTCCCTTTATTTTGTGTTCTTATTTCATTTGATTAGTTCCTTTTTTTTACTTATTTCGTTTAATTGTTGATTTACTTGATTTCAGTTTGCTGTTGATTTTATTAATTGCATGAAATGCTGGTTTGTTTTATTTCATTTGTTGATTGATTTCCTGTTGATTTTATTGATTGCATAAAATTCCCCTTTTGAATGATTCCTAATAAATGTGTAGGATAAACATTGGGATATTGTTACTCTGAAATTATGGTATGGGGGGTCATTTACAAGGAATGAGTTAGGGCTTGTGTATACGGGTAGGATATTTAGGACTACTGCTGTTGATCCTGATGAATTTGGGTGGTTTACTTTGTTGGAAGAGTGTGAGCTTTGTGGTAAATTTACTAGGAATGTAGATGCCATATTTTTCATGAATCCAGATAATGGATTGCAGAGGGTAGTGGATGATTCTGGTGCTCAGGTCATGGCTAAAATGGCTGTGCAAGACAGAGCAGTTGATTGCTACATTGTTTTTTCTGGTGATATAGCACATTTATTGCATTTGGTTAAGGAAGAAGGAAATGCAAAGTCAATAGTTAATTGTGCTAGAAAGTTGACCCCTAGAAGAAAAGTTGACACTATAAGGAAGAGTAAAAATGTGGTTGAGAATATGGGACCACTTCTCACCAAAGAAAGCATTGATTATTTTGAGAAAACAACAAAAGAAGACAAAACTGTCTCTCAGACCCCTACCAAAGAAACCCCAAAAGAATCTCATCCAGAAACTAACCAAGAAGGCAGCCTAGTTACTACATTATTTCAAAAAAGAGCTTCTCCCAGATTTTCCCCCAAACAACCAACTGTTGAATCAACTTATGATTTAAATGATGTAAGGATAGCTGATTTATTCAATACATATGAGGAAGAATCAGATTTGGCATGTATTATTGGCAATAAAGACAATGAGACAGATTGTTTAAGTGATGATGAAGACCCTGGTTATGTTCCTAGTGAGGAAAGTGTGAGTGATGATGTGACAACCCTCGCGAATGCGGAAATAATAAACAAACAAGCATGTGAATTATATTGCGGAAATAGGTAGTTTTTTAAAAACTTTTATACATGCAAGTTAAATAAAACGAGGAGTGTCAAAATATTACAACTAAGTGCGGAAAATAACAAGATACGGAGTCTCTCAAAATGTTAACAAAGAACAAGTGTTTAGCAAATAAGCTAAAATCGTCTAGAGGTTAATCTTCCAGGGACAACGCCCGCTAGCTCACACCCGAACCCCAAAACATCATATCCCAAAAGGCATCCAAGCAAGCAACCTGTTCATTCATGAAAAACATGAACGCCACAGTCAGTGGGGAGTAACTCCGGGTTCTCCCAGCCATATCACCTTTAACGTACATATAAGGAAATACAAAAGTAAAGCATGCATATATAAATATACATGTGAGTTGCGATAAGAATAAATAGGCAATACGAGATATAATGATAAGATCATATAGAAATCCAATCCGAATCCAACATGTTATTCAAAGACTCGGGAAGACACTCTTAGGCAATCGAATACGCTCACTAGGGCTTACATCTCACCGTTAGCGGTATAAGATTGATAAGATTGAGACTCGACAGACAAACCAGTCAAGTCATATGATGATCATAGTAAATCCAACACATTATCATCCATTCACGAACCAAGACCTTGACGGTGTCAATCATGCAATGACCATGAATACAATCATGAAATCACACATTCAAAGACAACGACACAAAGACGACCTTTCTCACGGTAAATGAAACGCACTAGCATCGTGTACATGGCAAGTATGATTAAAAGGCATCCACGGGATAAGCATTTCCCTGTAACGCATACACGATCACATTTCGTATATGTTCACTAATTTCCCTTCCTCCGGTAGGACGACGATAATAATACGGTCCTAGTCTAAACCTGGCCAGACTCTCGGAATAACGTGTTCCGATTCCGACATGCGATAAACATTTCGCATCCAAGACTCGGTCAATGATAGACGCCGAGTACCCCAAATTCGGTTGACATTCACGAAAGAGGCGGAAAAGAGCACAAGCCTCATAACAAGCGTTACGCTACATGCAAATAACACCACCTCGCAAGTACACAACATTTGACGGCCGGGTCGATCAACGCATAGCGTTCGCCTCCCAACAACGTCGTCGTATGCCCACTAACACATGCAATTAAGCAGTAGGATACCTCCCCGTTCGACATTCCAGCCTTACGAACGTGGAGGTAACCAAGGGAATGAGAGCAACAAAGCACATAACAAAATAGTGCTCAAACCGTATCATTTGTAAAAACCGACTCAAAGTAGGACATATCAAAAACCGTCACAAAACATGAGAATATGGCATTATATAAATGTAAATATGATAAACATGAATCAATACATGATACATAAGCATTACACCAAGTTTAAGATGTGGGAAATCGGTATTACCACAAAACAATTATTATAGGATTATAACGAAAAGTAATAATTTGATTATCGAGTCATAAACGAAAACAACAAAAGGAATATAGAGATTTAGAAATCAACCTCCGGTCCTAGCAATTGGCGTAAAGAACAGAGATATCAAGGTAGATATCCTCCTAATCGTTGCACCCAAGACTGTATGAGAAATGTCCTTGTGTTGCTAGAAGTTTTCAAAAGTTACTGTTAACCTTTTGTTTTGTGTTTTGTGAAAGAGTTACTGTTAACTTTTTCTTTGTGTGAAGTGTGTTGAGATGGAGGCACCCAGTGAGAAAAGAATAGATTAGGGTTAGAATTTTCTTTTCCTGCTTCCTTACGCTCTTCCTCACGGCTCCACTAGGTTCTTTTATATGAGGAGATTTAGTCTCCTCAAATAACTACCCATTGACTAAAAACCGAGTGTATCGGGATACATCCCGATACACTCGGTTTTTGGTCATTTTAGCTTCTAATATAATGTAATATATTATAATCGTCGTTTTACATGGACCGACATTATAATACATCATTAATGATAAATATCCGTATATTTATAATTTGTCAATTAATTATAACGGTTTATGTTTAATTAGCTTACATTATATACAACAATTAAATATAACATTTTATATTCAATTTACGAATTACGGTTAATTCGTCTCAGCTAACTTTATTTAATCGTTATTAAATAATCGTCTCATCATCACATTGACTAACCTTTTAGTCAAATACACTGACTAAACTTTTAGTCATATAATAGGGCATCAATATGATTATTTTCTCAAATAATCACATCTCTCAAACACATCCTCTAGGTGTGACTTTTAGGGACCAGTTGATCACCGCCATCTGTATGACAATAACGTCAAACTTATCTAGCAAGCCAACCGTTATTGATAAACGTTAATCAACTGACTATTATACAAAGTATACCCTGTGAACCTACAGAGGTTTATTTATGTTATTGCACTAACTGTGGAGGACACTGGCTCCAACATAAGAAGCATAATAAATAAGAAACATAGATACCTCTCCAAAACAACAAGTTTGGAAACTAACTAAAACAAGGGTTCACTTCAAACTGTCATAACTAGAGTTATAGACATGCAAATACATAAATCTCAAGTCGAGGTGATAGCTTATCCTCTTACGGTTCCAACGATAGGTCACAAGCCTAAAACAAGCAAGTAACGAAGGAGATATGATCATTTTACGAAAAGGGGTCAGTGCAGTGAAATTGCACAAGTCACGACCGTGATTTGTATTTCACGCCCGTGACATGAGTTACCAATTCACCCGAGAGCCTTCAACATAAATTCAATCCTATCATTTACAATTCTCATATATCCATTTCTAATAACTATCAACAATCAATATTCATCATAACAATCATCAAATAACAACAATCAGCATCCATACATGATTCCTAAGCTTTCTAATCGTATTCTAAATACGAATTCTAGCATATAAGCATGTAAAACACGTAAATGATATCGAGTAACCCTTCACCGTTACCTTTTCGCGTCTTTAAACGGTTTCTAAACCTTCCTAGTCTCCACCTACATACAATTAGATAATAAAAGATGAATATCATTCACCTTGAGAAAGACGGATAATTTAAAAAGCGAGAAAGACGGTAATTTTATTACCAATACGGATAGAGGAAGCTAAGAGGGGAAGAATAAGACGAACTTACGTGAATTTAAGCAAAGAACGAATGAGCTACGATGATTTTAAGATCGGAAAGTTTATGGAGGCAAGGGTTTCTTTTTCTTAAGGAGGAAGTAAGCTTGAATGGTGTTTGTGTGAATGAGAAATAGGATAAGGGAGTATGAGTATGTATGAGGAAAAAGTCAACAAAAGTCAAACTCGCCTTAACACGGGATTCTCATAGAATCTCGCGGAAATTCCAACTACGAACTCGGAAATTCTAAATTCGACTCGGAAAATTAACTTTACGATTAAAACTAAATTTCACTGAAAAGTAACCGTAAAATATTTTCTCTATAAAAATAGGGTACATTTACGGGTGTTACAATCACCCCACCTTTTAAAAAGTTTCGTCCTCGAAACTTGATAGTAAAAAACAAAAGTATCAAAGACAGGAATCGGTTTTAAAAATTAACAAGAAAGCTTTTACTAGGGAAAAATTTATGAAACGAGGTTCTTCTCGAAAACGGTTTAAGGAGAATTTTCATAAGTGTGAAACTTACTTACGGATCTCAAGAATGCTCGTCGCGAACGAGAACACTAATTATCCAAATCAAAGCAATGTCGAAATAGTGAAATCGAAATTCAAAACAACGTTAGTAAGTGCAAGACTAGTTACCAGATGTCTCCAATAACAAGTGCAAACATCCAACCAAACGCAAAATCCAAATATACAAGCAAAAGAAATCCATTTTCTCCAAAAAAGAGGGTACACAAACCATCTTTAGACTTCTTTGAAACATTAAATTAGAAATATAATATGGAAATTGGAAAGTTTTATCGAAGATACAATCAAAATACGAACACATTACACGTACATAGAGCGACTCGAACATCAAGTTCACAAATCATGATAATAAAATATATACAAAGCACGCAAAAACAAAACAAATCGAACTCTTAGGGATTGGAAGATTAAGATAAAGTCGGCAGGAAGATGTACAAGAATTCGACATCACTAACTCTACTAATAAACCAAATCCTCAAGAGAATGCAATTTACCCAATTTGCAACTCATCATTTTCAATCATCAGAAATCCTACCAAAATATTCCATAATCACGAAACTTCGAGTAACAAATCCCAATTATTCGAATCCAATTAGAATCTACTAAGGTCCATCGGCACGGTAGACTCCACAACTAACAATCCACATGAAAGATTTATTACGCACTCTAATCTTCTTATTTTCATCAAAACTCTTACTAGAAACTACCAACAAAATATTTATCTATGGAAACATGATCGCTAACAACCACAAAGTAAAGGACTTACCATGAAATCTTTTAATCCAATTTACTTCAAACTCATTATCCTAAATTTAAAAATGAACTTTCTCATCCTCGAAAATCAAAACACAATCCACGCAACCAAACATAATTATCTAAGATCCAACTAGTCTCATCCAAAGTCTCACGACAAGGGAAAATCCACAATCCATTATCGCTTATAAGAATTCTTTAATACGCCCTAACATCCTTAATTCGATCATTACTACGCTCGAAGCCTCAAATATAAATAGTCACATTAGCAAACTACGGTGGTTACTAATTCTCAAGATAAATGGGTTCACCATTCTAACTCTATATTCCATAACAACTGAGTACTCATTATCCAAAGCTTGCAACGAACATTTCTCAATCTCAAACTATGATTCCTTAAGAATAAAAGAGAATTACTAATTCCAAACCACAAATGATCAATCACTTGGCAATCAGACAACCATTCAAATCATCTAATTCATCTAAAACTCAAAATGAATCGATTTTCATTTATGACAATACTCCTCAAACTTTGGGTACCGACTCAATTTCCCTAAAGCAAAGTCTCTTTTAGAATCCACCAATTAGAGACATCAAATTCCCAAATGACATACCAAGCAACCGTTATAATACCCAACAACAACGAACTATTATCATGATTAACTAAATTCTCAAAATAACACTAGAGTACCAAGCTCCAAATCCAAAACTACTAGGAGAAGATACATTATCACTATTAGGATTCATCCTACAGCTTAAGTCCTATTTTCCATGATTAAAGACAACATTAAATTTGCTCAATCCAAAGACACATATTCTAGCTACAGAATCCCAAAATACATTTCACTTATTCTCTGAGCCTTACAAACGGAATATCCATTCCAGGAGAGAAAAGATGAAGGAGCAATGAGATAGGAAATGACAAGGAATCTCAAGGAGAACACGAGAATAAATAAGGCACGAGATTACAAGAGAGGAGCGCTGAAAATAACGAGGTCAAGGAAGAAACAAAGCAGATTGTAGAGTTATGAAGCTATCCGAGCAAGAAAGAAGATACGAGCATGCGATTTCTTAAAGATCAATCTTGACAAAAACATTCAAGAATGGAAATGAAAAGGGACGATGGCACGGTAATGGTTTAAGGTTTAATCCACAAAATTTCTCCTTTCAAACTTAAGGCGATAGCAAAGCAAATCATCTCAATAACAAAGGTCTCTTACAAGGGACCATCGTACCACAATCATCAAAGTAAGGTACACTGAGATTTAACAAATCGATTACAACCCAATTCATCCACCCTTTCATATAACACGGATTCCCAATTGCGGAATTGCAACTCAAGCATAGTAACATTCTCTCAACTCCATAATTTGACACATTTCCAAAGGTTTCAAAAACCGAAAAACCAATAAGGAATTCTCCATACTAATCTCTTTTCAACTCCTAAGGCCACAAGGTAGAACACCGAACAAAACGTCATTATCAACATCATATAGCCCACGAGTTTATTATTAACAAAGTACGACCTCAAGTCAAACATCATCATTAACGTCCCAAGGTATTTCCATCATAGCTCACATCATCAAATCTCGCTCATATCTATAATCCTCAAGTAATATGGTTCAACTTACCGAAACCTTACTACTTCAAACGAGTCTCCAATACCATAAGATAAGATCATATCTTTAAATCCAAGAACTATAGCCAAATGCTGTTCCACCAAGCCTATACTCACAAACACACCATAGGAAACCACAAGACGTCACTTAACCTCAAAAGTATTTCGCACCTCAAGATATCATTCAAAACTTCTTATCTACACCAATTAGACCTATCATAAGCATGTTCTTCAAAACAATACTAAACTTCTAAGTCCAAAAGACTAAATTACTAATGAGTTAAGAAGTCATAGCCAACTCATTCAACCTTACACCATCGAATATCATGAACTATTCACACATGAGTCATGGCAAGCATTTAGCATTAAAATCATCGAACTTATCTTACCACCATTTCTTAGAGATACAACCAATCACCACTATATGGTGAATTTAAATCTACACCATTTTCCTCAAATCACAAATTCATTCTAACAACCACTAATATTCCACAAAATTCAAAGTTTTTCCGACCAAGTATAATATATCACAAACAAAT
This sequence comes from Heliosperma pusillum, assembly GCA_022085475.1. Lineage (NCBI taxonomy): Eukaryota > Viridiplantae > Streptophyta > Magnoliopsida > Caryophyllales > Caryophyllaceae > Heliosperma > Heliosperma pusillum. The sequence continues at coordinate 1,843 of JAIUZE010011998.1, read as the reverse complement.
GGGTATGACATCCATAAAAATGTTACATGAGGAAGGTAAGGATACCAATGGTAAGATGGAGGAACTATCAAGAGTAATTTCCAAGAGGCAAACAAGTTGGAAGAGAAAGAAGCACCTAGATAGAAGGAAGAGAGCATAATACATTAAGGACGAGAGAATTCATAGATGAGGAAGAAATACACTTCAATTAGGCTTGTCAATCTTCAAATCTTCGGTAGAGGATACTTCTTCTAGGTAACACATGATCCACCTCAAAACGGTAGATACAAACAAACATAACCTCACTCAACACAATCAACAAACAAGTTAGAACCTAACAAACATCAAGTACACCAAAGACTACCACCTTAGGTCCTTAAGTCTACCCATCTCTCATTTATTATTTCAAGGTCAAGTAATTTAAGTTTAGGGTTCACGTGTGTGCGTCGGGAGCGATAAAGCTCTGATACCAACTGTGACAACCCTCGCGAATGCGGAAATATAAAACATACAAGCATGTGAATTAAATTGCGGAAATACGGTATTTTAAAAACTTTTATACATGCAAGATAGAAAATACGAGGAGTGTCAAAACTTTACAAACTAAGTACGAAATACAACAAAGAGACGAAGTCTCTCAAAATGTTAACAAAAGACAAAGTGATTAGCAACTAGCTAAATAACGTCTAGAGGTGTTTCATCCAGGGACAACGCCCGCTAGCTCACACCCGAACCCAAAATACCACAAGCAAAAAGCCATCCAAATCAAGCAACATGTTCATCCATGAAAAACATGAACGCCACAGTCAGTGGGGAGTAACTCCGGGTTCTCCCAGCCATATCACATTAAACGTACATAGAAGGAAATACAAAAGTAGAGCATACATACATATAGATATACATGTGAGAAATGATAAGAATAGGTAGGCAATTCAATATATGATGATAAGAGCATAAGAGTTACAAGTCCGAATCCATCATGTGATACAAAGACTCGGGGAAGACACTCTTAGGCAACCGAATACGCTCACTAGGGCTTGCATCTCACCGTTAGCGGTATAAGTTTGATAAGATTGAGACTCGACAAACAAACCATGCCCAGTCATGCGATGATCACAATAAATCCATCATATTATCATCCATTCAAACATACCAATACATTGACGATGCCAAGTCATGCAATGACCATGAACAATATCATGAAATCACGCATTCAAAGACGACGACAAGACGACATCTCTCACGGTAAATGAAACGCACTAGCATCGTGTACAAGGCAAGTATGATTATGGGCATCCACGGGAGTAAAACCTTCCCTGAACGCATACACGATTCAATCCATTTCGTATATGTAGACTACTTTCCTCCTGGTAGGAACGATAATTAAACGGCTCCTAATCTAAACCTGGCCAGATTCCCGGAATCACATTTTCCGATTCGACATGCGATGACGTTTCGCATCCAAGACTCGGTCAATCAAATAGACGTCGAGTACCCCAAATTCGGTAGATCAATTCACGAAAGAGGCGGAAAAGAGCTCAAGCCTCATAACAATCGGTACGCTACATGCAAATAACACCACCTCGCAAGTACACAACATTTGACGGCCGGGTCGATCAACGCATAGCGTTCAACTCCCAACAACGTCGTCGTATGCCCACTACACCTGCATTTAAGCAGTAGGATACCTCTCCGTTCCGACATTCCAGCCTTACGAACGGGAAGGTAGCCAAGGGAATGAGAATACATAGCACAAGACAAAATAGTGCTCAAACCGACTCATTTGTACAAACCGACTCAAAGTTAGGACATAGCAAAAACCGTCACAAAACATAGAATATGGCATTATATAATTGTAATATGA
>JAIUZE010011997.1:0-33053 GCA_022085475.1 Heliosperma pusillum | reverse complement strand
GCAAGTTACATATATTGTAAGGTAGAACCTCCTTAGGCTGGTACATCTATACCCAGTCTCATCTAGGTGTGTGTAGTTCTCCTTGTGATGTGTGTCATGTCAAAACGCATAAGTATGGTTCTCATTTCATTCCTATAAGCATTGCATTAATGATTCACTAAGATTTGAAGCCTTTTTCACTTTGAATTACACCTCAAATAAGCCTCTTCATACAAATGCTTCACAAAATAATAGCTACATAAGACTATGGTGTGTGGGTGCTCTTTTGAAAAGATTTGTTCTTATATGACAAAGTGAATTTGGGAGAACGAAAATGATCAAGAAGTGATGTTATGTTCAAAAAAAAAAAAAAAAAAAAAAAGAAGAAAAAAAAGAGAAAAAAAACGAAAAGGAAAAAATAAAAAAAAAGAAGTTGTGAGTATCTCCTCAAAATGTCAAGTCAATATTCAAAAGGAGTTTACCCTTGTGTTTCGTGTGTAATAAGCCAATCCGTTACTTCTGGCTTCGTTATTCGTCTTTTGGGAATTAACCGAAAGTTTGGATTGAGTATTCATTTATCATTGGTCAGTTGCTAGCTCATTCTAATCTTCACATGACCATAAATATTTGTCCACCTTTCACTCATTTCCCAAAGCCTTCTTCATTTATTTTTCGGCTTCTTTTCTATGTGCATTGTGATCTTTGACTTGTGTTTTGAATTATTTCTCATATTAGACTGCGGACACATTTTCATGAGTCGTAGATAGGTGAGTGTCTCAAAAACATTACACATAAAGAAATCACCTTTTACATACATTGAGTGTTCGAGTGTGCCGTGAGAGTCCATTTGTCAAAAGATCATGCAAGAGCCGAAAATCTATAGTGAAATTCTTTGTGCTACGCCGTTATGTAAATCTCAGCCATGTTTATGTATCATTCTTGCCCACGTTGTTTTTGGGTTATGATTCATTATGTTTCCAAAGCTTACGTTGAGATTTGTTTCCTGATGGTGTAGTAGCCAACGCTTGCAACCTTGTCCTGGTATTGTTTGTTATGTTTGCTTGAGGACAAGCAAAGGTTTAGCTTGGGGGAGTTTGATAAGTGATTTTTGTATGGTTTTAACCCCCAATTTAGCTCGGTTTTGTATGTCATTTGTGCTTTGTTAAGCCACTTTATGAGCTAATATCGTCTTCTAGGCGAATTCCTATGTTCTAACATGTTTTGTAGGGAAAGTGACGTTTCTACGCCCTTTTTCTATATTCCCGAGCATTTGCCTAGAACCCGACGATTTGAAGAAGCAAGCTTGACCAAGTGAAAGGCATTTAAGAAGGTTCACTAATTCGAAAGAGAGAAGAAGCAAAGACAGTTTCGTAGTTGTCGGAAGATCAATCAATTAGGCGAAAGCAATCATCGCTTTACATCAAACCCTATCAACAAACCCGACTCAAGAGGTCAAGGGGGATGTTGGAAGTCAAGTCATAAGCAAGGGGAGATGAAACGACGGTCAAAGGACCTGGGATACAACTTACCCGATCGGGTAAGTGGTGTACCCGATCGGGTAAATGTGCTGCTTCGAGAAAACGACGTCTTCTTCCTACTTTTGTCCTATGTGTTTAATGCCCGACCTCTTCTCCACGAAACCCTAATACTATAAATAGATGCTCTAGCCTCTCATCTCAACACACCTTTTCTTATAATCCTCTTCTCTTCTCTTCTTACATTTCTCCTTAGATTAGGAGGAGGGGGAACTAGCCTCCCTTCTCTCATTTCCTTCTTCTTTTGTCTTTAGTTCTTAGTTTATTTCTGTCCAATTCTCATCAAAACATTAGCTTAGATCAATAAGAATTTCAATCTTTGTAGTCTACTTTGTTGGGTACAAGTGTTGTAATTCAAGGATCGTTTATTATGTGCAAGGATTTTCTATTATTGTTATCGCTTTCGTTCATGATCGTCATATAGGTATTTCTGTTTTATCCCTTGTTTAATGTTCTTATTATTTTCCATTTGATTGTTATTCGCTTTACATATTGTCTTAGATTCATTTTAGTACCGTTATAATTGTTGTTTCATTTCCTAGATTATCAATTAGCGTCGTTATTATCGCCATATAAAGAGTCAAAATCAAATAAACATGTCAATCCTAGTTTTCATTGTTAATATCATTTTAGATTTAGACATTATCATGAGTAAGTAGTCATCTTTCTAGGGTGTAGGGTAGCCATGTTAGATTGATTAAAAGATGTTAATTGGATAAAAGAAATTGTGCCTTTAAAACGTTGTGTCTATGCATGTTTGGATTGTAACGATAGTTAACGACTTCTGGCCGGAAATCATCGACTAGTATGGAATTCTTTTCCAAGGTAGATATACAGGAATTGAATAGACAAAGCGTGACATAGTGGATTAAGACCTAGTAAACCGCACTAAAAGCCTGCTAGACCATCTGATCTATGATTGTAATGAACACACCATTCTTACGAACGCTCAATGAATTATTTGCATATCCTAAATCCAATTTCATCAATATGTCAATCTACATGTGTGAACCTATTTCCCTAGATGCTTCTCATTATTGTTAATTCATCATTTGCTTTATTGTTTTCATTCTCATTTGTTTTTATTTTGTTTTCATTTATGCTTTGTATTAGTTTAGATATATAAATCCCAAAACCCAGATATTCTTTAGATAAGGCCAAATTGCGAGACAATTCACATTCCATAGGAAACACCATCTCCCTGAGGATCGACCCCTACTTCCCTAATTACATTAATTTGTTATTAGCCTAGTCTTGGTAATTTATCTTTGTATTGGGCTTGCGACAGGCCCGATCAGACTGCCACCTCTCTATGAAGGAACTCAGCAAATTCTCATCCAAAGAGGTCGTACAACACATCGTCAAAGCACCGAGCCGAGTCAAGCTAAACCTACTAGCAACATCATCGGAGAGCTTCATATTTCTAATTGACTCCACTGAACCCGACCTCTCGTAGCACTTAATCCATCCTCTAGCCGGGTTCGACTCAGTCCTACTTCTGAAAGCTACATGCCCACCGAAACTCCTGAACACTGCAATGTTCCTGGGACCACAAACAATCGGGCCTCTAAGGACTCAAGAAGTGTCACTACGCGTCTTTTTCCTCAGCACCCTCTCCGAACCATCATCCAAAAAATTGAGTTGCGGCCTAAACTGTCCCGGGACAACCTCTGAGTCAATGGTAACTAGGTTCTCGGGTTACCCACCCCCTCCTCGCTTTCCTTCCCCTCATCGACTAAGCTCTCGTCAACCAAACCCTCGTCGACCAAGCTCTCGTCGACCAAACCCTCGTCAAACTCCTCCTCCTCGTCATCAATATGACGAAAACTCTCTCCTAACTCACGTGACAGCTCCCTCTCTGAATTCCCGCTAGGAACGTGTTCAGGACCACACCGAGTGACGATGCGCGGTCTACGTGTAATAGAAACCTCATCCCGACTTATAGCACTTTATTTTACGTATTTTTTAGCCCACTTTTTATACTTTATTTGCTCAAATTAATAACCCGAGTTAGCTTTATCGACCCATTTTTGTCATATGTGGCACATTAGCCGATTAGCTTTTAAATAATGTAATTATATATTATTTTCGGAATTTTGGTACTACTTTGGTCGTCTCATTATGTAGGTACCAATTGGAGTGAAAAATCGAATAACAAAGTGGGTCAAGATCGAAAAAACCCAAATGGAGCCAATCAAGTGGAATACGGATGATGATTAATTGTGCGTGTACCTTGTTACATTTGGGCTTTTTCATACTGGACCATATTGTATCTTTGCTGCGTTTTTGGAGGATAGAAAACAAGGTTTTTTTTTGTCAAACACAACATTTAAAAAACTTTTTATTTTCTTCCAAACACCACCTTTAAAGAATGAAATTGTCAAACACAACCTTTAAAAAGATACTTTTTGCTAAACACAACATTTTGGACGGAGGACTCGACATTTTGGTCATAGTTTGACGACATGCAATGGAGTGATTTTCCGGCGATGTTTGAGATAGTAAATGAGGTCGATTTGAACTGTTCTTGAGCTCGTTGGAAAGGTGGGAGTACATGCATGCTTTCCAACCATTGTCAACACAGTGGTCAAAGGTGGTCTTATGCGTGGTCAATTTGTGTGTAAAGTAAGGCGGGTCAAAGAGGGTTCTTGTAAGTTTGAGTTTACAACGGGTGATCGGGGGTTTTGCGTGGGTTTTTTTAATGAGGTTATGATGCTTTGTTTGGTCTGAAATTTGTTATGTAGCTAAAGGGGAGTACAAGGTAGGTCGTAGTTATGTTTTTTTGTTGCGGTCGTTCTTTGCAAGTAGTGGTTCGAAGGGAGGGATGTGACCCACGAAAAAAATTATACTTTAACTTTCTGTTGTTTTGTTTTTACTTATACTTCACTCTTCTAGAAACATTACTTCCAATGAACAACCACTAGAAAAAACATAACTACGACCTACCTTCTATTCCCCTCAACCTACATACCAAATTTCAGACCAAACAAAGCATTATAACCCCATTAAAAAACCCACGCAAAACACCCGACCACCCGTTGTAAACCCAAACTTACAAGAACCCTCTTTGACCCGCCTTACTTTACACACAAATTGACCACGCATAAGACCACCTTTGACGACCGTGTTGAGAACGGTTGGAAAGCATGTACTCCCACCTTTCCTACAAGTTCAAGAACACTTCAAATCGACCTCATTTACTATCTCAAACATCGACTGAAAATCACCCTTTTGCAAGACGTCAAACTATGATCAAAATGTTGAGTCCTCCGCCCAAAATGTTGTGTTTGGCAAACAATATCTTTTTAAAGGTTGTGTTTGACAATTTATTTTTTTAAAGGTGGTGTTTGGAAGAAAAAGTTTTTCAAAGGTTGTGTTTGACAAAAAAAGCCCTAGAAAACAAAACCCATTTTGTCCTTTTCTCCAAAAATGAGAGATGAAAGGCAACAAAAAGGAGCCTTCATTTGTTTGGCTGGTTAGGAGGCAAGAAAACAGAGACAAAAACGGAGAGCGGAAAGACGGAGGCTAGAGTAAAAGAGTAGGAGTAGGTAGCTTGAGTTTCTGAAAAATCAACCCATTTTCTCTTTTTAATTCTTAGTCTAGATCTAGTATATCATTTACAACAATTGTATGAAGAATTATTCATCTTATTCCTCTTTAATTCATGTTTGGTATAATTTTCTATCCCTCTTTTAGTTTATTTAAAGTTGTTATTTTTATTTATTTATGCAACTTATTAGTTTAAGTTTCTACCTTTTTAAGTCTTGTGATGTTTATTGTTATAATTAGTGTAGTTGATTATATGTTTAGTGTTAATTTGTTAATGATTAGTGAGTAGGTTACCCTTCTAGGGTCCGATTTTGTCTCATGACGGTTACGTTTTCGTAGTAGGTTCCTATTTTACATGTTGTGGGTTAATTATGTTGGGTTTTGTTTAAGTGGTTTTATTTGACCTTTTTCGACCCTTATTCAACCAACACTACAAGAAAACTTGTTTCAGGCAACTGTTATAAGGCGACTGATACAAGTAGTCGCCAATTTAGCGACTGAAAATAGAATAAGGCGACTGAGATCAGTCGCCAATTTGGCGACTGAAACAATCCTCAGATTTTAATTAAAAAAACTCGGGCGACTGATTTCAGTCGCCAAATTGGCGACTGATAAGCCATTTGGCGACTGAAATCAGTCGCCAAATTGGCGACTACCTTTTCAGTCGCCAATTTGTGTATTATTCCAGAATCGCGAAACTAATCCGCCACTCTCTACTTCCCCAAATTTCTTCAAAACACCCGAAACCCCTATTCCCTCTACAAAATCGCCACCACTACTACTCCATTCCCTTAACCACCTCTCCGACCACCACTACGACACTAGCTATACCGATATCACCACCGTCCTCACCAACAAACTCCGACTCTTATTCTATTTCCGTCACTTTTCCTTAATTAGGTGCGATTTTGCTCTCCTAAATCTAATTCCTTAGCTTGTTTGTTTGTTTATTTTATGATTTTAATTAGTATTATGATGTTTATGTATAATTTGTGATGCTTACAAAGTTCTAATGGTTAGTTAGTTAGGGTTTGTGTAGGTTGATGGTTAGGGTTTATATAAATTGGGGGTTTTGTGAAATTGTTAACATTATGTTAATCGAGGTTGTAATTGACAATGTATTGGTGTTTTTGATGATGTTAGGATTGTTGATTGACTAAATTAGTATAAATGGGAGTATTATTGATGGTAGAAAGTTAGTATTCCCTCCGTCTTATTCATTTGTTTGCCCTTTAAATTATTTTTTATGGTTGTTTTAATCAAAAGGCAAATAAATAATTGTGATGGAGGGAGTAGAATGTTAGGATTTTATAATTAAAGTGTGTATGTATTAGTTTGATAGTTGTTTAGTATCCATGTTGATAATGTTATTAATTAGAATGATAGTAGTTTAATTAGTGATATGTTAATTTTAGTATAGTTAGTATCCATGTTGACAATATTATTGTTTGGTTTATTATTGATAATAGATATGTTCCTAGAGTTAGTAATAATTGATAATCAATATTGTTGTAATTATTGTTGTGTGGGTTAATGTTTAGATTAAAATGAAGAGGTTGGAACGTACATGGATGTACGAAGATAGACTTGATAAGAAAAGACGTCCTACCGCTAGATTTATAAAGGGGGTTGCCGAGTTTATTGAATTTGCTAGACAACAAGACGAGTATGATTTAGTAGCAAAGAAACTTAGGTGTCCTTGTATTAAATGCAAAAACATGAGATATCTACATGACATTGAGGTTCAAGAACATCTTTATACAAACGGGTTTTGTCCAAACTACTACAATTGGATTTCTCATGGAGAATCATATTTTTCACTTCCCGAACAATCTCAAATCCCACAAAATGAGAACCCATATAGAGATATGGTAGTTGATGCATTTGAGTCTAATATTTTCAATAATGATCATATACCAATGAGTGAAGAAGAACCACACCCACAAGCAAAAGCCTTTTTTGATATGTTAAAGGCGAGTGAAAAACCATTATATGAAGGGAGCAAAATGTCATTGTTAGAAGCCGCCTCTAGGATAGTAACTTTGAAATGTGAGTACAATTTGCCATTTACTTGTGTTGATGGCATTGCTTCTTTGATTGAGGATGTTATCCCCGATAATAATGTCATGACCCGATCATTCTACAATACCAAAAAAGTAGTGAAAGGTCTAGAACTTCCGCATTACAAGATTGATGCATGTCCCGATGGATGTATGCTCTTTTGGAAGGATGATGCTTTACTTGACAAGTGTAGTAAATGTGAAAAGGCTAGATATAAGACAATTGAGGGAAGTATTGTCTTGAAAGGTAAAAAGGGAAAGAATGAAAAAAAGAGAGGTGAAAAGAGTAAGAAACCAATACCCGAAAATCCCGTAACTTACTTTCCTCTAGCTCCTAGACTTCAAAGAATGTTTGCTACCAAAAACATTGCCGAGCAAATGAGATGGCACAAGGAAAATCCCCGTACTCCGGGAAAGATGTGTCATCCGAGTGATGGAGAGGAATGGAAGCGGTTTGATATGCTTTACCCCGACTTTGCTGAGGAACCCCGTAATGTGCGACTTGGCCTTTGTACGGATGGTTTTGCTCCATTTGGCCAGTTTGGTAGAAAGTACTCTTCTTGGCCCGTAATGGTCACTCCATACAACTTACCACCTTGGTTATGTATGAAAAAACAATTCATCTTCTTGTCACTAATTATTCCTGGCCCTGATAATCCAAAAACCGCCTTAGATGTTTATTTGCAACCTTTGGTGGAAGAATTGAAACAATTGTGGGAGGTAGGTGTGCAAACATATGATGTGTCTTTAAAGCAAAATTTTCAACTAAGAGCTTCATTGTTGTGGACCATTAATGATTTTCCCGCCTACGGTATGCTATCTGGATGGTCTACCGCGGGAAAAAAGGCATGTCCTTGTTGCATGTACCAAAGCAAAGCATTTTCGCTTCCTTGTTCCCATAAAGTGAGTTGGTTTGATTGTCATAGACAATTCTTACCGGTGGGGCATGCCTTTAGGAGCAACAAAAAAGCTTTCAGAAAAGGTAAAGTGGAGCGCAATCATGCTGTAGATCGACTTCCGGGGGATAAGGTGTGGGATATGGTTTGTGATTTGTCACGTACTATTGATTGTACTAAAGCAGAGACGGAGGTGCTGAAGAAGAAGAAAATTGGTTGGTTTAAAAGAAGCATTTTTTGGGATCTTCCTTATTGGAAAACGATGTTAATTAGGCACAATTTGGATGTAATGCATATAGAAAAGAACTTCTTTGAGCAACTGATTCACACGATTATGGATGTAAAGGGAAAGACTTGTGATACTGTTAAATCACGAGAAGATTTGAAGACAATTTGCCATCGTCCCAATCTTCACATTCGTAGCGATGAGTCTTTGCCAAAATCTATTTTTACACTTGACAAAGCTCAAAGGAAGGTCTTATGTGAGTGGTTAAGAAAGTTAAAATTTCCTGACGGATATGCATCCGATTTTAGTCGATGTGTTGATATGAAGGAGCTAAAGTTGCAAGGCTTGAAAAGTCATGATTGTCATATCTTCATGGAACGATTATTACCTGTATCTTTGAGACATCTCCTCCCCACTCCTGTGTGGAATGCAATTGTTGAGATAAGTCAATTTTTTCGAGATTTATGTTCGTCTTCAATATGTGTTGATGACATGATTCGTCTTGAGGAGCAAATACCAGAGATATTGTGTAAGTTCGAGATGATATTTCCTCCATCATTTTTTAATTCCATGGAGCATGTACCGATACATTTGCCTTACGAAGCCAAAGTTGGAGGCCCCGTCCAATATAGGTGGATGTATCCATTTGAAAGGTAAGATCACTAAGTAGTAATTAAATTATAATTATTATCGTACTATCTCTTTAATTGATTTAATATTTTTATACTAGTCTTAACAACTATTAATCCCATCAATTATTGAATAGGTTTCTTAATCACGTGAAGAAGAAAATTGGTAACAAAGCTCGGGTTGAAGGTTCAATATGTAATGCGTATTTAACGGAAGAGATTGCAAATTTTTGCTCTCTTTACTTTGAAAAACATATTGAAACCAAAGCAAAAAACTTGAGTGTTGATAAAGCGGATGAACTTGAGACAAGTTTACCCGAGTTTTTCCAAATGCATGATGATGAGGGTTGTTCATCAATTGGGGGAACAAGATATTTGGATGACAAAGAATATGATCGTGCTCACCTTTACGTTCTTTCTAATTGTGAGATTTGGAATCATATGAAACGGAGTTTGTGAATGATTTCATTAAAGCACATCCTAATGTGAATAGAGATGATGTTTGGAGTAACCATGAGGATCAATTTGCAGCATGGTTTTGGAACCATGTAATTGAGTTAAATATCCAAGATGATTTGATAAGGACTTTGGCCTTTGGTCCTTCACGAGAGGTGAAAACGTGGAATCGTTACTCGGTCAACGGATTTAATTTCCATACATTCAACTACGGTAAGAATAAGGCTAGGTGCAATTATGGTGTTACTATTTCTTCTCTTGATGACAACGAATACTATGGTATAGTTGAGGATATATTTGAGTTGAGCTATAATGGGCGTGAGCGTTCTTATAATACTGTCTTATTTAAGTGTGAATGGAAGGATAACTCTGTGGCCGGTATGAAAGTTCATGAACGTTATAAAATCGTCGAAGTGAATCATACCCGGACATACTCAAAGTATGATCCATTTATACTCGCACATCAAGCCAATCAAGTATATTTCGCTTCTTATCCAAGCACGAAGAATGATCGAAATCAAAAGCAGTGGTGTGCAATTTTAAGACAAAAGCACGCTCACAAGTAGATACAACTTTTTTTCAAGAAGAAATAGTATCTAGCGGGTTTTTGTTGTCTCCACCTGATGAGGACATCCATGAGAATGGAAATGAAGAGGGTGAAGGTTTAGAGAACGAGGATGGTGATGGTCAAGTTGACGGTGATGGTGGTGTTGATAGTGATAATGATAATGAATCAATTGGTGATGATGATGAGGACGAATTTGATGATGATAATGATTAATTGGGTAAAGATATATTTATATATATTTTAATTAAGTTTTTTATGTTATTTGATGTTTTTTTATGTTATTAACAGCTTATGTTTGTTTTTTATGTTATTAACCGTTTCTAACAATTTGAATATTTGTGTACTTGTAGATGGCAGGAGGTCGAGGTAGACAACGTGGCGGCGGTTCAAACAGACGCCGTAGTACTTCTTCAGTCGACGAGGAGGAGATGGAGATTATTGATCAGCAGAGTCCGGTAGTGGTCGAGGAATCGACCAATGACGAGTCCTCGGATCAGACATCGGAGACGATCCAGTTCACGCCGGAAGGGAAGATGATACTTGATCCCGCGGGGTTTTGGTAAGACAACCACCAATGTCTTTAATTTATTAGTTTATAATTATATTACATTATTATTTACCATAAATGCATACTATTCCATAATTTATTTTTCAGGTTTTCGTCTCAAAAGGTTGTACGCGGTTGTACTCAGAGTACAAAGCAGAAGATGACGGGAGTTGCTCCTACTTGTTGGACCAAGGCTACCTCTGCACAAAAAGAGGAGTGGTTCAATAATTTTAGGGTATATTATTTTTGTTTATATTTTCTTATATTATTATAGTTTTTAATTAATAATTTATTTTACTAATACTTACCTTTTAAATTGTAGAAAACATTTGACTGGCCGGCCGGAATAGAGTATATTGTACGTCAAAGGTACAATGAGACGTGCACTAGACGGTTAAGGGACAACATGTATAAGGTTGTCAAGAGGAAGAAGGAGCCGGAGCATATGAGAGGTATTTAATTGTTTTTGTTATTTGTATATATATAGTTATATTTTTACACATTTTATCATATTTTATTATAATACTTATTTAACTTGTAGGTGGTGCATATGAAGATATGCTTAAGTATCGTGAAACTGAGGAGTTTCAGGCTAGGTCGGCCCAAGCATCCAAAAATAAAAAAGGAGGAAAGAAAGATGGAGCGGCTGAGCCGTCGCATCACGCAGGATCTCGATCTTTCCTTAGCCTAGTTTTGGGTGTAAGTTATAATTTCCACTTTTTCCTCCATTTGAAAATTATAACTTAAATTCTTTTTATTATTAAAATTTTCTTATACAAGTCTTTAATTTTTTCTTTTAGAAGGGTAAGAAGAAAAAAGCTAACACGCCCACAGCTCCGGAGCTCTTCCTTGACACCCATTCCCGGCTCGAAGACAATAGAAGATATTGGATCAAACCAAAAGATAAGGAATTATATGTAAGTTTCAAGCATTTTTGTATTTTTACAATAAGTTCAATTTTTTGAATGTTTAACCAATATTGTAGCTATTTTTAATAACAATGTTTATATTTTGTAGGAAGCATTTTCCGCCGAGAAACTTAGGCATCCCGAGAAACCCGATAACGAGATTAGGTTCGACTTAGTAAAGGGTTTCAAGAAGGGGAACGTCTACGGGATTGGGTCGGCAAAGAACGTATTTTACGAAACTCCAAGGGGAAGAATGTCGTCCACCTCAAACCAAACATACGAGCCGACAGTCGTGGGAAGACTCCAAGCCGCACTTGACGAGGAAAAAAGAAAAAACGCGGAAAGGGATGAAGAAATAAGGATAATGAAAGAGAAATTCAAGGCTTGGGAAAGCAGGTTTGAGAATTGCAACCAAGGTCCCCCTCCCTATCGGCGGGATTATGATGAAGGCAATGGAAGTGGTGGATTCCAGGCCGAATCCAATATAAACCTTGGCTTCTGATATAGTTTAGAAACTTGTTACATGAAACAATTTATGGTTGAAACAATTCCGTTTAAGAAAATTTGTAAACTTGAAACAATTTTTTTTATCTATATGAGGATGTTGGTTTCACATCATGTTGTTGTAAATGTGTGAAATCTTTGTGTTTTCTTGTATACTTGCAGGTAGGGTATGATGGTATGGTATGGTAGGATGAAAACGGAAATTTTCATGCAATATCACAGGTATTTTGGCGACTGAAATGTTCATTTGGCGACTATTTTCAGTCGCCAAAACCCCTGTATTTTTGCAAAGTAAAAATCCATTTGCGACTGCTTGGCGACTGAAATCAGTCGCCAAATTGGCGACTGAATACTATGGTAGTCGCCAAAATGGCGACTGATGGCGACTGATTTCAGTCGCCAAATTGGCGACTACATAAGCTTTCAGTCGCCAATTTGAGCGACTGATTTCAGTCGCCATTTTTCACAATTGGCGACTATTTTTTCAGTCGCCAAATTTGGCGACTGAAAGTAGTCGCCCGAATGTTTTTTGGCGACTAATGACAGCGACTAGGTCTTGGCGACTGAAATCAGTCGCCAAATTCATTTTAGCGACGGAAATCAGTCGCCAATATCAGTCGCCTGAATGTTGTTTTCTTGTAGTGCAATTGGGACTATCAACGGGAGTTGGGTCGATCTTGGGTAACTTGGGCTATCAACGGGAGTTGGGTCTTAGTTAGCGAATACGGGTAGATTTTGGTTCATCCATTTAACTTTGGTTGTCGATGCATGGGAGTCGGACCCTAGTTTAGAGACTTAACCAATTGACCTTGACCTTTCATCCGTGGGAGTGGGAGAGGTTGGAGTCGGGATTTGGTTGTCAGGCAAATTCCCTCAAATTGCGTAAGAGTTATCCATGAGAGTGGGACTCGAAGTGGTTTAGGAGGCTTATAAGATTCGGGAGGGCTTATAGGTAATTTAGAGACAATATCCCACCTAAATTCGTTGAACCGTGACTTGTGGAGAGAACTTGAGGCGGGAAAGAACCAGATTGACGACTTAACCGGATCCTAGACCTTTCTTTATTGCTTAGACCGTACCATTACTTTTATTACATGCTTAATTATGTTGGTAGTTTAGTAGACTTAGTTAGTTTTTAGTTTAATTGATTAGCTTAATTTCTACCACTTTATGATTTGCGTAGCTAGCTTATAATTTGAGACGAACTAGTACTCAATCTTTGACCTCCTTGTGGTTCGACCTCGACTACCGCTACTACATTAGTAGTTGAGTTTATAAATTTGTTTTGACCGTGGTAAGGCGACGAAAATCCCGCGTCACCGACCACGAAGCTTAGAAGCCGTGACTTTCTGAGTAGTCTAGTTTAGTAGGGGTTAATAAGGTTATTTTGATGATTAAATGATAGGTTAAGAAGCATACTTGGGGGATTTTAGTGCTTATGACTTGAGTGTTGGTTTTGTAATGGACTTGTGTGTTTTAATGGGGTAATTGGATTGATTTCTTGCTATGAGTGGAGAAGGGCTTCTTTAGAGGTTTTTATTGGGCTAAGGAAGTCATGAGAGTGTAGATTTTGAAGCAAGTCAAGGCCCAAAGATGAAGGTCAAAGCACGGAAACAACTGAAGAAGAGAGGAAACTGATAAGCATTTATTTAGTCACGTTTTTACCTCATTTTCGTCCCCATTTTGGTCCGTTTACACGGATTTGCGTGTCTTTAATTGCATTTTATTTCCCGATTTCCCGCGCTATGAATATCGATCTCAATTTGCAGGAATTAAGGCGGAAATGAGGAAATCGGTGCATAAAGACCTTGCATGAGTCGGGATTCGAAGATGAGATGAAAAATGAAGAATTGAGTAGTCAGGTGGTGCTGGCCGGTGCCCAGCCCGGCGGCCGGTCCACCGGCCCAGACCTCGACTCCACATTTGGAGAAGTTGAGAAAAGGAAGAAAAGGCCCAGGTAGCGCCGGCCGGCCAACCGGCGGCCGGTCGACTACCCGGCCTACGCCTACATCAGAGTGCCATTGAGAGTCAAGAAATGTTCCAGGCCGGTGGGGGACCGGCGGCCGGTCGACCGGCCCAGACCCCCATTTTCCCATACTTAGAAGATTTTGAGATTTTTGAAGGCAAAGTTCCTGGAGTCACTGATGTGTTCCAGGCCGGTCAGAGGCCCGGCGGCCGGTCGACCGGCCGGGAACACAAGACTGAAAAATTCGCCTCTTCTTCTAATTTCTTCCTTAATTTCGAGATACCTATATATACCCCCCCTTATTATTTTGTAAGCAGTTTTTGACATTCTTTTAGCACGAAACCCTAGAAATTTGTAACCCAAATTAATCCCTAATTACTCTCCTAATATTTCCCTAATCTAGTTTAGTTTCTCATTTCAAGTTGTTGAATCTAGTCTTTCATTTCATTTTTTGGGGTTTGTATTGAAGACTTGGGTGAAGACATTCCCCTTACTCATCAATATAAGTTTTGTTTGGTATTAAATTTCTCATCTTTTTTATTGTTTATGCAATTAATTTCCATTTCTAGTTTATAGTTCATCTTTTGATTGTTATCATTATTCTTCTCCTAGCATAATGTTGATTGAACTCCCCCTTCCCTTTAGTGCTTTGATTCCCTTTACCATGTGTGAGTAGATTCTCCTCTAGGGTTTAGGGGAGCCTAAGGGTGGATCATGTGGGGTATTAGGTTGGTTAATTAGTAAGTTTGTGGTAAATGATTTGGGTATTGCCCATATGAACACCAAGTGTTTGATGAAATGGGTGAACGAAAGTTGCCATTTTATCAAACATGGTTTGATTTTCTCTTAAGCGACGGTGGTAGAGACGATTAGACTAAATGTTTATATGGGTGATTTGAGACAAATGCGATAGCTTTGTTGATGATTATCGATTGTTGAGACATTAGCAATCGATTTTACTCGAATTATTTACCCATTTGCTAGTTACCCGACTAACCCATTAAATCCCCCTAAGGTGAACCCTTCACCCTAGTCTTTCCCTTAATTGTTTTCGTCTTTATTACTTAGCGATTACTTGTTTTTCCTAATTTTTAGTTAACTTTCCAATCCGTCATATTTTAGGCTAGAATAGGATTCAATCGAACTAGTAGTTGACCTCCCCCATCCTCGTGGATTTCGACCCCTTTATACTACTTTTATTGGGTTATTTTTGATGTTTGTTTTGACGACGAACCGACCATCAAATGGCGCCGTTGCCGGGGATGGCGTAAGGAAACTCGTAGTTTGTTTTGTGTCTTAGATTTAGCCAAGTTACTTGTTGTTTTTGTTGGTATTTAGTTGTTAGATTATTTGTAGAGTGCCTTGCATTATTGTCTTTCCCTAGTGTGCCCAAAAACACACTAGGAGTCTAACTTGTTTTTGAGTTGCTTTGAGTGCATGCCTAGAGGTGAAGGTTTGTTCTTGAGCCATCCGGAACCCGAAAGGTTGTTTAGGACTCTCCGTGCCAATACACTTGCTCGGGTTAGGAATTCAAGAAGAGTTAGCCATCAACAAGCCAATACTTCAATTGCTTCTACATCCACTCCAACAATCGATTACCCACAAAACAACACCATTGAACCCATATTTGAAAACCCCTTCTACAATACACAACAAAATACACCACCAAATTCACCACCTACAATACCTCAACAACAAAATCAACCACAAATGACAACTTTACGTGATCGTAACCGTCCCAACCACGATGATACCCAATCTCCAATCAACTTCGGTGTCTTGGCCCCAAATAATTTTGAGATTCACCCGGCTCAAATGAGTTCTATTGAGAGGGATAGCTTTGGAGGCCTCCCCGATGAAGATGCTCATGCCCACTTGAGAAAGTTCAAAAGTAGGGTAGGAATCATGAAAAGGAATGGGGTGCCCGAGGAAACCCTTTGCCTCATGTTGTTCCCATTTTCCCTCAAGGACCGGGCGGAGAGGTGGTTGAATAACCATCCTCCAAACACTTTCACCACTTGGGATGGTTTGGCTAAGGAGTTTCTAAGTAAGTACTACCCCGCCTCCAAAACGGCGATGCTAAGAAACGAGATTACCACCTTCCAACAAGAGGATGGAGAGTCCTTGGGAGAAGCATGGGATCGGTTCATTGATTTACTTGCCCGATGCCCTCACCATGGAATTGCGGATTGGTATGTCACCCAAACCTTCTATCAAACTCTCCTCCCTCAAACCAAGGCCATGGTGAATGCTTCCGCGGGGGGAAGTTTTGATCATTTGAATGACCAACAAGGGGCGGCATTGATTAAGAAGATGGTTGAGTCGGAATCTAGCTATGGTACTAGTTCTAGAGGAAATAGCTTGAGAAGGAGTTCTAAGTACCCAAGTGAGAACTTCTCAAATGCGGATACCAATGCCAAGATTGATTTGCTCACACAAACTTTTACAAAGGGTTTTGCCGAGCTTCAAAAAGCTCAAAATCAAAGTCAAGGCCATCATGTGAATGAAGCTAGTGGGTCTTATGCACCTCCTATGGTGGAAGCTTATCAAACCCCCACTTGTGAAATTTGCAATGGATATGGACACACCTTTGAAGTTTGTGGGAACAATTTTTCTTATAGCAATGAAGGAGGAAATGACTACCAACATGTGAATGCTTTTCAAGGAGTCAACAACAACCCACGGCCCTCAAGGCCTCAATTCCAAAATCAAGGAGCTTACAACCCAAATTCAAATTTCTATCATCCAAGCTCAAAATTTCACCCAAACATGAGCTACAAAAGCCAAAATGTCTTAAACCCTCAACACACACAAACTCAACCTTCCAACCCTCCGGGTTTTTCCCAACCTAGAGGAGGAGGTCAATTTTCTAGAGGAAACTATAACAATCAATTCAACAACTCTCAACAAGGTCAAGGATCCAACCAATTCCAAAATCAACACTTCAATGATCAAGGTTACAATAACCAAGGTAACTTCCAAAACCAAGGTAATTGGAATCAAGGTCAAGGAAATTGGAATCAAAATCAAGGGAACCAAAACTTCAACAATCAAGGCCAAGGTAATTTTTACCAAGGCAATCAAAACAATCAAGCAAGTCAAGGGGTTCCCGATCAATCTTTCCAAGGCCAAGGGCCAAATTTCAACAACAACCAAGGGTCAAATTTCAACAATCAAGGTTCAAGGGGGCAACAAGGAAATTTTAACAACAACCAACAAGGAAACTTTAACAATCAAAGAAACAACAACCAAGGTTCAAGTAGTCGGAATGACTATGCTTTTGCCCTTCCCTTGACAAATCAACCCCACCAAGAGAGTGATCCTTCAATAAGTGAAGTTTTGCAATTAGTCAAAAACATGGAAATCCAAAACAATTTGGCTTTGCAAAATGTCACCAATGCTCACAAGAAAGAGGTGAGGGAATTAGAAGCTAGGTTAGCTTCTCAAGCTTTGAACAATCCTCAAAGGCCTCCGGGAGGTCTACTTGCTCAAGGGAAAAGCTCCAAGGATGCTTCATCAAGCCACCATGCATGTGCGGTGACTTTAAGAAGTGGACTAGTGCTTGATAACCCCTACATGGATATGATGAATGATGAGATTCCAAATGATGAGCATGTTGAGGAAGGAGAAGAACTTGAAGAGCCCTTTTTGACTCCTACCTTGGAGTTAAAAGATGATGGCAAGGGTGAAGATAATCAACCCAAAGAGGGAGAAGAAGGGTATGTCGAAATTATGCCTTATGAAGAGGAGATGAACAAGGATGTCAATGATGACGGAGTAGAGGTACAACCAATAGCAAGAGCTAAGGTAACCAAGAAAACTCCCATTCCAAAGGTATCTTTTAGTTCTCCACTTGTTGTTTCCGATATCCCCTACCCCTCTAGAGCTTTGAAAACTAAGGAAAACTTCAAGTTCACCCAATTTAGAAAAATGCTTGAGGGACTTGAAGTGACCTTACCTTTCACCGATGTTATATTGAACATGCCCACTTACTCAAAATTTCTAAAAGACATCTTGACTCATAAGAGAACTTTGGGTACCCAAGATGTTATGATTATGGAGGCGGAGTGTAGTGCTCTCCTCATTAATCCTAACTCTTTCAAAATGCCAAAAAAACTTGGGGACCCCGGAAGTTTCTCTATCCCTTGTGTTGTGGGGGGAGTCATGATTTCAAGGGCATTATGTGACAATGGTGCAAGTGTAAGTGTCATTCCCTTAACTATTGCTAAAAGAATTGGACTTGAAAGTTTAACCCACACTTCTATGACTCTACAACTAGCGGATAGGTCCGTTAAGCAACCTTTGGGTGTGCTTGAGGACGTACCCGTTAAAGTTGGCAAATTTTTGATCCCCACGGATTTCGTTGTCCTAGATATCCCGGAGGATAGCCACACTCCCATTATCCTCGGTAGGCCCTTTTTGGCTACCGGAGGTGTCCTCATTGATGTGAGGGACGGGCGGCTAACCTTTAGGGTGGGAAACGAAACCTTCGAATTTAATCTTCCACATCTAGTGAAGGGACCAATGTTTCACAAAGCATGCTCGGTAGAAGTCATTGAAGAAGTGGTCAAGAAGGTGCATGAAGAGGAAAAGTATGAAGAAGAAGCTCTACAAGTGGCACTCCATGATGAAGAGATGGGAGATGACCACGAGGTAGATGATGAACTAATGAAGAAGGTGGAGGGCCTTCTCCCTCCAAAGGTACAACTTAAGCCCTTACCTCCCTCACTTAAGTACTCTTTTTTAGGTGAGGGAGAGACTTATCCCGTTATCATTAATGCTAATTTGAGTGAAGGCCAAGAACTTGAACTTTTGAAAGTCTTGAAAACTCATAGGGGTTCACTTGGATATAGCATTGATGATATCAAAGGGTTAAGTCCTAATCTTTGCATGCATAGGATTGTCTTGGAGGAGGGTAGCAAACCTAAGGTAGATGGGCTACGTAGGTTGAACCCTA
This sequence comes from Heliosperma pusillum, assembly GCA_022085475.1. NCBI lineage: Eukaryota > Viridiplantae > Streptophyta > Magnoliopsida > Caryophyllales > Caryophyllaceae > Heliosperma > Heliosperma pusillum. Next base: position 14,273 of record JAIUZE010011997.1, on the reverse strand, counting down.
AGATGGCGGAAGTGGTTAAAAGTGAGGTTATGAAGTTGTTAGAGGCCGGGATTATCTACCAAATAACCGATAGTTCTTGGGTGAGCCCCGTCCATGTAGTGCCCAAGAAAGGAGGGGTGACTATGGTGGAACAAGAGGATGGGACTCTCTTAGCTTCTAGACCCGTGACCGGGTGGCGGATGTGCATTGACTATCGCAAATTAAATGCCGCCACCCTCAAAGACCACTACCCCATCCCCTTTATTGACCAAATGCTTGAAAGGTTGGCGGGGCATTCTTACTATTCATTTCTAGATGGTTATTCCGGGTTTTTCCAAATCCCCATACACCCGGAAGACCAAGAGAAAACCACATTCACTTGTCCCATAGGAGTTTATGCTTATAGGAGGATGCTCTTTGGGCTTTGTAATGCTCCGGGGACTTTCCAACGGTGTATGACGGCTATTTTTGCCGATTTTCTTGAGAAGAGTATGGAGGTCTTCATGGACGACTTTAGTGTCCATGGAGACTCATTTGATCTTAGGCTATTGAATTTATCTCATGTTTTGCAAAGATGTGAGGAGCACAACCTCGTCCTCAATTGGGAGAAGTGCCACTTTATGGTGGAGGAGGGGGTTGTGCTTGGTCACATCGTGTCTAAGAGAGGCATAGAAGTTGATATGGCTAAGGTTTCGGTAATAGAAAACTTGTCACCCCCTACTAATGTGAAGGGAGTGAGAAGCTTTCTAGGCCATGCGGGCTTTTACCGACGTTTCATCAAAGATTTTTCAAAAATAGCCAAGCCTTTAACTTCTCTTCTTCTCAAAGACACACCATTTGTATTTGATGAATTTTGCTTGAGTGCTTTTTGTAGGTTGAAGGAGGCTCTTGTGACGGCTCCCATAATCCGATCACCGGATTGGAGCCTTCCCTTCGAAGTTATGTGCGACGCCTCCGATTATGCGGTCGGGGCGGTGCTTGGCCAAGTTGTGGACAAGAAGCATCATGTAATCTACTACACAAGCAAAACTCTTGATCAAGCCCAAGTCAACTACTCTACGACGGAAAAGGAGATGCTAGCTATTGTTCATGCCGTGGAAAAGTTCCGGCAATACTTTGTTGGTGCTAAGGTTGTGGTATACTCGGATCACTCCGCTTTGAGGCAATTGTTAGTGAAAAAGGATGCAAAACCAAGGCTCTTGAGGTGGGTTCTTCTACTTCAAGAGTTTGACTTGGAAATTAAAGACAAGGCGGGGTCGGAGAATGTTGTTGCCGACCACCTATCTAGATTGACTACCGAAGATCATGGGTTGAAGGATGAGAGTGGCCCGATCAATGAGTGGTTGAGAGAAGATAGTTTGATGATGATAGGTGGTAAATCACCATGGTTTGCGGACTTGGCAAATTTGATTGTGAGTGGGTTCATTCCGGAGGAGTTGGATGCTAGGGCTAGGAGGAAGTTGAAGCATGACTCAAAACGCTATTTTTGGAATGACCCACATCTTTTTCGCAAGTGTGGTGATGGCATGTTTCGAAGATGTGTTCCTAGAGAAGAAGGTATGGAGATAGTTGATAGAATTCACAACTCGGCCTATGGAGGCCACCTTGGTACATCTCGCACCATTGCAAAGGTGTTACAAGGTGGTTTCTATTGGCCATCTATGTTCAAGGATATCCACTACTTTGTCAAATCTTGTGATCGGTGCCAAAGAACGGGGAATATTAGTCAAAGGAATGAGATGCCCCTTCAAAACATTCTTGAGATTGAGCTTTTTGATTGTTGGGGAGTTGATTTCATGGGACCATTTCCCAACTCTTGCGGGAATGAGTACATTTTGGTAGCGGTGGACTATGTGTCCAAGTGGATTGAAGCCGTCGCCACCCCAACAAATGATGCTAAGGTTGTTATCAAGCTCTTCAAGAACACTATATTTCCGAGATTTGGGACCCCAAGGGTGGTGATTAGCGACGGGGGTTCGCACTTTAGGAAGAGCACTTTCAAGTTCTTACTTTCTTCCCATGGTGTCACTCATAAGACCGCTCTTGCCTACCACCCTCAAACTAGTGGGCAAGTAGAGGTCTCAAACCGTCAAATAAAAGCTATCTTGGAGAAGACTACAAGCAAAGGTAGGAAGGATTGGTCTCAAAAGCTTCCGGATGTTCTATGGGCCCTTCGCACCGCTTTCAAAACTCCACTCGGCACAACTCCCTACAAGCTTGTTTATGGAAAAGCTTGTCACTTGCCAATCGAGTTGGAGCACAAGGCATGGTGGGCCTTAAAGGAGATGAACTTTGATATTGATATGGCCGGAGAGCTACGATTTCTCCAAATGAATGAACTTGAAGAGTTAAGACTTGATGCCTACGAGAGCTCAAAGATCTACAAGGAGCAAACAAAGAAATGGCATGATGCCAAATTGGTTGATAAAGATGTAAAAGTGGGTGACCAAGTCTTACTCTATAATTCTAGAGTCAAGTTGTTTCCGGGAAAGCTACGCTCTAGATGGTCGGGTCCTTTCAAAGTTATCGACATTTCACCACATGGAGCTTTTGAACTTTGGAGCGAAGAAGGTGGTAATTTCAAGGTCAATGGGCATCGAGTGAAAAGATATTTCGATGGAGATGAAAAGGGAACGGTGGAAGTACTCTTCCTTGGGGATCCACTTCCCGAGGAGGAGTCTTGTTTGTAAACTCTTGTGATTTGATAGGTTTGGTGGAGTCCCTCAACAACCACCAATTTTTTGTATATAGCATGCATATTAGGAATAGTTGTGAAGATTTGGATTTGTGTACTCGGGTTTTTCGTCTTTAGGAAGAAGTTTTAGGAAAGTTTGAAACACTTGTAGTCGGGTTTGGTTTGAAACCGTATCATTGGGATTATGTTGGTTGGGTGGATATTGTTGGTGACTTGGATTTCTTGGGGGATTTGTTGTGAATTTGAAGACGAGGTGAAGAAATGTAGAAGTGCTCCAGGCCGGTCGACCGGCAGCCGGGGTGCCGACCGGCCCAGAGCACTCCAGTAGGTGAATTTTGAAGAATGGGAATTGAAGGTCAGGTGTTCCAGGCCGGTGGACCGGCAGCCGGTGTGCCGACCGGCCTGGAGCACATTATCATAGAGATTGGATTTTTGCAGAATTTTGGACTGTGTTCTAGGCCGGTCGACCGGCGGCCGGTCTAACACCGGCCCAGAGCACCATGTGACTAAGATTTTGAAGGTTGAAAATTTTGAGCCGAGTTCTAGACCGGTCGACCGGCAGCCGGGGGTCTGACCGGCCTAGACTACCTGAACACACAATAATCAAAAAACCAGAAAAAATCAAATTTTTGCCTTGAGTTCCAGGCCGGTCGACCGGCGGCCGGTGCCTGGACCGGCCCAGAACTCACCCGAGAGCCATAAAATACTCGTGAGCCTCATTTTTTTTTCTTTCATTCTTCTTCATTCAACTTCCTTTCTTTCTCCTTCTTCCTTCAAATCTCCACAAAAACCTCACAAAACTCCACAAAAACTCCACAAAACTCATCAAACCCCACATTCAACCCACCAAATTAACCCGCTACATCAACTAAATTCATCCCAAAACCTCAAAAACCCAATTTTTCCCTCTTTCAATTGAATCTAACGAAAATCAACATGGCTCAACAACCACCAAGGAAAAGGACAAGGGCTCAACTTGAGGCGGAGTTGGAGGCTAGGCTTCAGCAGGTGACGGCGGGAATGGGTTCGGATAACGATTTTCCGGATATCGTCTTCGTAAGCGAAATAGCAAGAGGTAAATTTCAATGTTTAAAGCGTAGACCTCTTCCCCACTCCCGTTTTATTTGCCGGAATACTATGCGGAACCTCGGCCTTGATACGGTCACTCTTGAACTTTTCAAAGGGTTGGGGATGGGGGAACTATACGGACAACACTTCCGTACTTACCCCCGTCTTACTTGGGAGTTTTTGAGTTCGTTTAGCCATGAGAAGGATAGGAATACGGGTATGGTCAAAATTGTTTCCTTTCGCCTTCTTAATACTGCTTTTAACCTTCCCCTTGAGAAATTTTGTAAGGTTTTAGGGGTCAAATTTCATAAGTCGTACAAGGTCCCCGAAAACTTTAATGTGAATGATGTGTGGACTGCTATATCGGGTTTTGAATTTGAGAAGGGAACTAAGAGGCCGGCAAATGCTTGCCACAATGCCCCTATTAGGTTTTGGCATAGGTTTATGGGTTGGACGTTGTTTGGGAGAGAGGAGTGTCATAATTTTAGGGCCGATGAGCTTTCGATTTTGGCGGCTTACTTGTTCCAACAGCCGAATAAATTTGGGATCAACATCGGTCATCATGTCGTTATCCACTTCCAGAAAATCGCCAATGACCCGTTTAGCCCTACCGGAATCCATTTAGGGGGGATTGTTACCAAGATTGCTCATGTCCTTTGTATAGATGCTCTAGATGAGCGTAATTTGAGGTGTTTAGGGGGATGCTCATTGTTGACGGAGGATTACATTTTTAAGAAGCTTGAGTGGGTAATAAGGAGAGTTGAGGACGGGAAGACGTATTGGAGGGTTCGAGGGGTCAATTCTATTCCCCTCCCGAATGGTGCGGTTATGAAAGTGGTTCCTGATAGCGCGCACTATCTCCTTCCCCTAGTGGAGGAGAACCCTCCACCACCGCCTACTGAGGAAACCCCGGAAGATCCTTTAGCTCCAGTTACCGCATTTAGGCGAGATCCTACTGCCCCCGTCACTACATATCGGAGAGAGGAGCGGGGCCCCACTTCCACCACCTTGCCTTATATGAGCCCCTTCTATCATCAGCAGCAGTGGCGCCCTTGGCCCAATTCATCCCAACCCGACGCATCCACTTCCACCACTACCAGTTACCCACCTTTGGATCCCTCCTTGATCCAGTTCATGGCCGACATGACTTTGGCCTCCGAGGCAGCAGCTACGGAGAGAGAGGCAGCGGCTAGGGAGAGAGAGGCGGCAGCTAAGTGGCGTGAGGAGGAAGCTCGGGATAGAGCTCTTTTGTCGCAGCGGATGGACAGGATGTATTATGACTTGGCTCTTGGCCAATACCCTTCTTACGATAATTGGTGTAGGGAGGGGTATAGGGAGCCAGTTGGCCCACATCCGTCCTATTTCATGTGGCCAGAGGGCGGGTATGATCAGGGTTCTAGGGTGTTTGGTGATTTCAATGTTCAGCCAGACTATTATTCTTCTGCGCCGGGTTTTACTCAGCCGGTAGTTGATGAGGAGGAGGTGGACCCAGAGATTGCGGCTCAGAATGCCGAGTGGTTTGACAGGATGGGTCCACGGTTCGAGATTGTGGAGGGTGGCGGCTCTGGTTCGGGAGCCCAGGATGTAGATGCGTCTTTTGCTGAGGCCAGTCATGGCCAATTTGATACTACATCCTCTGATTTCACTGGATACTCTTGAGGCCGGAAACCCATGAGTATGATCCCTTTTAATCCAAATCTTCATCATATTTATATTTTCGCATGCATTTAGATAGTTGTATTATATCTTAGCTTAGTCATCCATTTAGTTGCATCCATTTAGGCTTGCATTAGAATTTAATTTTGTAACATATCGTCACATGTTAGCCTTGCATCCATATAGCGTAGTTGCATTTTGTTTGGTGTCATTTTTAGACTTTCCCGTGGTTGGTACCCCCATGAGGGGCGTGCATTTATGCATTTTACCGCCACGACGAGACTCCGATATGGCACACTAGACTTTCCTGTGGGAGGTACCCCCATGAGGGGCTTGCATTTATGCACCTTACCACCGCAGCGAGACTCTAGATTAGCATATAGTGTAGTTTGCATTTACTTAGAGCTAACCCTCTTGTATATATTGTTCATATTGTGATTTCTCTTCAAAAATCAAAAACCCCAAAAACAAGTTTTTATTTTTCAAAATATTTAAAAACCCAAAAACATGTTATTTGCTTTGAATTCACCCCTCACACCATGTAAATACCAAGTGTGGGGAGAGAATTCCCAAAAAATTGAAAAACCCAAAAACAATTTTTGTTTTGTTTTTCCTTTTCTTTTTTCTCTCCTTTCATATTTGAGTCACTTACTCGGGGACGAGTCAGACTTAAGTGTGGGGAGGACTTTATTTCCTTTGTATATATCGTTGATTTTTGAAAAAAGTTGAAAAATGCCTAAAAATCGAAAAAAAATTGAAAATTTTCCAAAAAAATATATGTTTAGGTTAGTTTGTATATAGTTTATTTTGTATATATTGCCGTGTGTTTCTTTTGATCTCCATCCATAGGTGCGCCCCACATCATATGAGGCACGAAAAAGGGAAAATGAAGACGCTTTGGTGAGATCTTTCCTATTTCTCTTCTCCCTTATCTCCTTTCCTTCTTACTTGAGGACGGGATGTGTTGATGACGATGGTGTGAATTTTGTTGATTGGCGTGTGTGCCACTTGTGTGCTGTTAGGAGATAGCATTAGCTTATGTGTCATATAGTCGGTTAGAGCATGTGCATTTAAGTTGTATATATGCTAGATTGCATCATGGCATATAGTTGCATTTAGAAAAATGTTTTAATAATTGTCTTTTTGGAAAACTTGTTGAATGTGCATAGTCCCTTTTTGCTACTTTTTTATTCATAAAGTGTTCATCTTAATCGTGGAATTTTAGACGCCCTGGGTTGTGCATTTTTAGTGAATTTTAACCCGTCTACTAATGCCGAGTCACGAGTTTGCGCTTATTCCACCTCGACAACCTCGATTGATGTGAATATTCCGATAGTAGAAAGAATTCTTAGGTGACCGTTCTTGCTATGCAACCAGCCATGATTCATTGTTCTTCCACTTTTGATCAAAAAAAAAAAAGGAAACAAATCAAACAAGCTGAAAATATTGAGTCAATTATCATCTTTTCTGGTTTTCGTCGAGGAAGTGCAAAACGGAACTTCTAGGGATTCTCGTGGGCCCATATCTAGGCCCCCTTTCGATGCCACTACGGTGGGGATACCCCTATTGTTGGTTCCGACCGCATGTCCTTGACGGAAACCGTGTGCTTTCATGCCAAAAATTGCAAACCAAAATGCAAATCAAAAAGAAAGAAAAAGAAAAAGAAAGCAAAGTGTGAAATGGAAAGTTTTGCAAGCACTAAGACTCAAATCTCAATTTCCTTTTATCCTTCTTGAATCATTCACCTTTGAAGTTGCATAGTGAGACGGGACGACCCTTGTGTCTCATTTATTTGAGAAACGTGAATTCCATATGCTATTGTGCTTAATAACGTCACGAGGATTTCATTTCCATCTTCCATTTTATCGCTCTTGGCCAAGCAAATAGTAGACGGGGTTCGAAATTTTCATTAGACTTGCACCGCTAGGAGGCGAATATTTTTCCATGCTTTATGATATTAGTGGCTCATAAGGATCATGCATTATTTAGACGGTTTTCCTTTTAGATATTTCCGTCACATGGATGAGGCATGTGATTTTTCTCTTGTTAGATGCATCTTCGTCGTGTTCTTACGTGTTTTTCATTTGGATGCGTCGAAATTTTGAGCAAGCCCCTACTTGCCTTGCAAGGAAGTACTCTACCTCATGAGTATCTCGTTGTGAGTTGAAGGGACGGAGGAGGCCCGTTAATTGCCTACCGTCGGATATTATTAATAGTTTAGGTTGTAGCCTTAATATTAGAGTAGTATTGAATAAGGGTACTTATGGGTCTCGAATTTTGTTTACTTACTCGGGGACGAGTAAGTCTTAAGTGTGGGGAATTTTGATAAGCATTTATTTAGTCACGTTTTTACCTCATTTTCGTCCCCATTTTGGTCCGTTTACACGGATTTGCGTGTCTTTAATTGCATTTTATTTCCCGATTTCCCGCGCTATGAATATTGATCTCAATTTGCAGGAATTAAGGCGGAAATGAGGAAATCGGTGCATAAAGACCTTGCATGAGTCGGGATTCGAAGATGAGATGAAAAATGAAGAATTGAGTAGTCAGGAGGTGCTGGCCGGTGCCCAGCCCGGCGGCCGGTCCACCGGCTAAGACCTCGACTCCACATTTGGAGAAGTTGAGAAAAGGAAGAAAAGGCCCAGGTAGCGCCGGCCGGCCTACCGGCGGCCGGTCGACTACCCGGCCTACGCCTACATCAGAGTGCCATTGAGAGTCAAGTGATGTTCCAGGCCGGTGGGGGACCGGCGGCCGGTCGACCGGCCCAGACCCCCATTTTCCCATACTTAGAAGATTTTGAGATTTTTGAAGGCAAAGTTCCTGGAGTCACTGATGTGTTCCAGGCCGGTCAGAGGCCCGGCGGCCGGTCGACCGGCCGGGAACACAAGACTGAAAAATTCGCCTCTTCTTCTAATTTCTTCCTTAATTTCGAGATACCTATATATACCCCCCCTTATTATTTTGTAAGCAGTTTTTGACATTCTCTTTAGCACGAAACCCTAGAAATTTGTAACCCAAATTAATCCCTAATTACTCTCCTAATATTTCCCTAATCTAGTTTAGTTTCTCATTTCAAGTTGTTGAATCTAGTCTTTCATTTCATTTTTGGGTTTGTATTGAAGACTTGGGTGAAGACATTCCCCCATATTCATCAATATAAGTTTTGTTTGGTATTAAATTTCTCATCTTTTTTATTGTTTATGCAATTAATTTCCATTTCTAGTTTATAGTTCATCTTTTGATTGTTATCATTATTCTTCTCATAGCATAATGTTGATTGAACTCCCCCTTCCCTTTAGTGCTTTGATTCCCTTTACCATGTGTGAGTAGATTATCCTCTAGGGTTTAGGGGAGCCTAAGGGTGGATCATGTGGGGTATTAGGTTGGTTAATTAGTAAGTTCGTGGTAAATGTTTTGGGTATTGCCCATATGAACACCAAGTGTTTGATGAAATGGGTGAACGAAAGTTGCCATTTTATCAAACATGGTTTGATTTTCTCTTAAGCGACGGTGGTAGAGACGATTAGACTAAATGTTTATATGGGTGATTCGAGACAAATGCGATGGCTTTGTTGATGATTATTGATTGTTGAGACATTAGCAATCGATTTTACTCGAATTATTTACCCCTTTGCTAGTTACCCAACTAACCCATTAATCCCCCTAAGGTGAACCCTTCACCCTAGTCTTTCCCTTAATTGTTTTCGTCTTTATTACTTAGCGATTACTTGTTGTTCCTAATTTTTAGTTAACTTTCCAATCCGTCATATTTTAGGCTAGAATAGGATTCAATCGAACTAGTAGTTGACCTCCCCCATCCTCGTGGATTTCGACCCCTTTATACTACTTTTATTGGGTTATTTTTGATGTTTGTTTTGACGACGAACCGATCATCAAATGGCGCCGCTGCCGGGGATGGCGTAAGGAAACTCGTAGTTTGTTTTGTGTCTTAGATTTAGCCAAGTTACTTGTTGTTTTTGTTGGTTTTTAGTTGTTAGATTATTTGTAGAGTGCCTTGCATTATTGTATTTCCCTAGTGTGCCCAAAAACACACTAGGAGTCTAACTTGTTTTTGAGTTGCTTTGAGTGCATGCCTAGGGGTGAAGGGTTGTTCTTGAGCCATCCGGAACCCGAAAGATTGTTTAGGACTCTCCGTGCCAATACACTTGCTCGGGTTAGGAATTCAAGAAGAGTTAGCCATCAACAAGTCAATACTTCAATTGCTTCTACATCCACTCCAACAATCGATTACCCACAAAACAACACCATTGAACCAATATTTGAAAACCCCTTCTACAATACACAACAAAATACACCACCAAATTCACCACCTACAATACCTCAACAACAAAATCAACCACAAATGACAACTTTACGTGATCGCAACCGTCCCAACCACGATGATACCCAATCTCCAATCAATTTCGGTGTCTTGGCCCAAATAATTTTGAGATTCACCCGGCTCAAATGAGTTCTATTGAACGGGATAGCTTTGGAGGCCTCCCCGATGAAGATGCTCATGCCCACTTGAGAAAATTCAAAAGTAGGGTTGGAATCATGAAAAGGAATGGGGTGCCCGAGGAAACCCTTTGCCTCATGTTGTTCCCATTTTCCCTCAAGGACCGGGCGGAGAGGTGGTTGAATAACCATCCTCCAAACACTTTCCCCACTTGGGATGATTTGGCTAAGGAGTTTCTAAGTAAGTACTACCCCGCCTCCAAAACGGCGATGCTAAGAAACGAGATTACCACCTTCCAACAAGAGGATGGAGAGTCCTTGGGAGAAGCATGGGATCGGTTCATTGATTTACTTGCCCGATGCCCTCATCATGGAATTGCGGATTGGTATGTCACTCAAACATTCTATCAAACTCTCCTCCCTCAAACCAAGGCTATGGTGAATGCTTCCGCGGGGGGAAGTTTTGCTCATTTGAATGACCAACAAGGGGCGGCATTGATTAAGAAGATGGTTGAGTCGGAATCTAGCTATGGTACTAGTTCTAGAGGAAATAGCTTGAGGAGGAGTTCTAAGTACCCAAGTGAGAACTTCTCAAATGCGGATACCAATGCCAAGATTGATTTGCTCACACAAACTTTTACAAAGGGTTTTGTCGAGCTTCAAAAAGCTCAAAATCAAAGTCAAGGCCATCATGTGAATGAAGCTAGTGGGTCTTATGCACTTCCTATGGTGGAAGCTTATCAAACCCCCACTTGTGAAATTTGCAATGGATATGGACACACCTTTGAAGTTTGTGGGAACAATTTTTCTTATAGCAATGAAGGAGCAAATGACTACCAACATGTGAATGCTTTTCAAGGAGTCAACAACAACCCACGGCCCTCAAGGCCTCAATTCCAAAATCAAGGAGCTTACAACCCAAATTCAAATTTATATCATCCAAGCTCAAAATTTCACCCAAACATGAGTTACAAAAGCCAAAATGTCTTAAACCCTCAACACACACAAGCTCAACCTTCCAACCCTCCGGGTTTCTCTCAACCTAGAGGAGGAGGTCAATTTTCTAGAGGAAACTATAACAATCAATTCAACAACTCTCAACAAGGTCAAGGATCCAACCAATTCCAAAATCAACACTTCAATGATCAAGGTTACAATAACCAAGGTAACTTACAAAACCAAGGTAATTGGAATCAAGGTCAAGGAAATTGGAATCAAAATCAAGGGAACCAAAACTTCAACAATCAAGGCCAAGGTAATTTTTACCAAGGCAATCAGAACAATCAAGCAAGCCAAGGGGTTCCCGATCAATCTTTTCAAGGCCAAGGGCCAAATTTCAACAACAACCAAGGGTCAAATTTCAACAATCAAGGTGCAAGGGGGCAACAAGGGAATTTTAACAACAATCAACAAGGGAATTTTAACAATCAAAGAAACAACAACCAAGGTTCGAGTAGTCGGAATGACTATGCTTTTGCCCTTCCCTTGACAAATCAACCCCACCAAGAGAGTGATCCTTCAATAAGTGAAGTTTTGCAATTAGTCAAAAACATGGAAATCCAAAACAATTTGGCTTTGCAAAATGTCACCAATGCTCACAAGAAAGAGGTGAGGGAATTAGAAGCTAGGTTAGCTTCTCAAGCTTTGAACAATCCTCAAAGGCCTCCGGGAGGTCTTCTTGCTCAAGGGAAAACCTCCAAGGATGCTTCATCAAGCCACCATGCATGTGCGGTGACTTTAAGAAGTGGACTAGTGCTTGATAACCCCTACATGGATATGATGAATGATTAGATTCCAAATGATGAGCATGTTGAGGAAGGAGAAGAACTTGAAGAGCCCTTTTTGACTCCTACCTTGGAGTTAAAAGATGATGGCAAGGGTGAAGATAATCAACCCAAAGAGGGAGAAGAAGGGTATGTCGAAATTATGCCTTATGAAGAGGAGATGAACAAGGATGTCAATGATGACGGAGTAGAGGTACAACCAATGGCAAGAGCTAAGGTAACCAAGAAAACTCCCATTCCAAAGGTATCTTTTAGCACTCCACGTGTTGTTTCCGATATCCCCTACCCCTCTAGAGCTTTGAAAACTAAGGAAAACTTCAAGTTCACCCAATTTAGAAAAATGCTTGAGGGACTTGAAGTGACCTTACCTTTCACCGATGTTATACTAAACATGCCCACTTACTCAAAATTTCTAAAAGACATCTTGACTCATAAGAGAACTTTGGGTACCCAAGATGTTATGATTATGGAGGCGGAGTGTAGTGCTCTCCTCATTAATCCCAACTCTTTCAAAATGCCAAAAAAACTTGGGGACCCCGGAAGTTTCTCTATCCCTTGTGTTGTGGGGGGGGTCATGATTTCAAGGGCATTATGTGACAATGGTGCAAGTGTAAGTGTCATTCCCTTAACTATTGCTAAAAGAATTGGACTTGAAAGTTTAACCCACACTTCTATGACTCTACAACTAGCGGATAGGTCCGTTAAGCAACCCTTGGGTGTGCTTGAGGACGTACCCGTTAAAGTTGGCAAATTTTTGATCCCCACGGATTTCGTTGTCCTAGATATCCCGGAGGATAGCCACACTCCCATTATCCTTGGTAGGCCCTTTTTGGCTACCGGAGGTGTCCTCATTGATGTGAGGAACGGGCGGCTAACCTTTAGGGTGGGAAACGAAACCCTTGAATTTAATCTTTCACATCTAGTGAAGGGACCAATGTTTCACAAAGCATGCTCGGTAGAAGTCATTGAAGAAGTGGTTGAGAAGGTGCATGAAGAGGAGAAGTATGAAGAAGAAGCTCTACAAGTGGCACTCCATGATGAGGAGATGGGAGATGACCACGAGGTAGATGATGAACTAATGAAGAAGGTGGAGGGCCTTCTCCATCCAAAGGTACAACTTAAGCCCTTACCTCCCTCACTTAAGTACTCTTTTTTAGGTGAGGGAGAGACTTATCCCGTTATCATTAATGCTAATTTAAGTGAAGACCAAGAACTTGAACTTTTGAAAGTCTTGAAAACTCATAGGGGTTCACTTGGATATAGCATTGATGATATCAAAGGGTTAAGTCCCAATCTTTGCATGCATAGGATTGTCTTGGAGGAGGGTAGCAAACCTAAGGTAGATGGGCTATGTAGGTTGAACCCTAAGATGGCGGAAGTGGTTAAAAGTGAGGTTATGAAGTTGTTAGAGGCCGGGATTATCTACCAAATAACCGATAGTTCTTGGGTGAGCCCCGTCCATGTAGTGCCCAAGAAAGGAGGGGTAACTATGGTGGAGCAAGAGGATGGGACTCTCTTAGCTTCTAGACCCGTGACTGGGTGGCGGATGTGCATTGACTATCGCAAATTAAATGCCGCCACCCTCAAAGACCACTACCCCATCCCCTTTATTGACCAAATGCTTGAAAGGTTGGCGGGGCATTATTACTATTCATTTCTAGATGGTTATTCCGGGTTTTTCCAAATCCCCATACACCCGGAAGACCAAGAGAAAACCACATTCACTTGTCCCATAGGAGTTTATGCTTATAGGAGGATGCCCTTTGGGCTTTGTAATGCTACGGGGACTTTCCAAAGATGTATGACGGCAATTTTTGCCGATTTTCTTGAGAAGAGTATGGAGGTCTTCATGGACGACTTTAGTGTCCATGGAGACTCATTTGATCTTGGGCTTTTAAATTTGTCTAATGTTTTGCAAAGATGTGAGGAGCACAACCTCGTCCTCAACTGGGAGAAATGCCACTTTATGGTGGAGGAGGGGGTTGTGCTTGGTCACATCGTGTCTAAGAGAGGCATAGAAGTTGATATGGCTAAGGTTTCGGTGATAGAAAACTTGTCACCCCCTACAAATGTGAAGGGAGTGAGAAGCTTTCTAGGCCATGCGGGCTTTTACCGACGTTTCATCAAAGATTTTTCAAAAATAGCCAAGCCTTTAACTTCTCTTCTTCTCAAAGACACACCATGTGTATTTGATGAATTTTGCTTGAGTGCTTTTTGTAGGTTGAAGGAGGCTCTTGTGACGGCTCCCATAATCCGATCACCGGATTGGAGCCTTCCCTTCGAAGTTATGTGCGACGCCTCCGATTATGCGGTCGGGGCGGTGCTTGGCCAAGGTGTGGACAAGAAGCATCATGTAATCTACTACACAAGCAAAACTCTTGATCAAGCCCAAGTCAACTACTCTACGACGGAAAAGGAGATGCTAGCTATTGTTCATGCCGTGGAAAAGTTCCGGCAATACGTTGTTGGTGCTAAGGTTGTGGTATACTCGGATCACTCCGCTTTGAGGCAATTGTTAGTGAAAAAGGATGCAAAACCAAGGCTCTTGAGGTGGGTTCTTTTACTTCAAGAGTTTGACTTGGAAATTAAAGACAAGGCGGGGTCGGAGCATGTTGTTGCCGACCACCTATCTA
>JAIUZE010011996.1:0-14417 GCA_022085475.1 Heliosperma pusillum | reverse complement strand
AAAGTCAAAGACGACTTAAAAGTCAAGAAAAGTCCAAGACGACTTAAAAGTCAAGAAAAGTCAAAGACGACTTAAAAGTCAAGAAAAGTCAAACTCGCCTTAAGACGGGATTCTCATGGAATCTCGCGGAAATTCCAAATACGAACTCGGAAATTCTAAATTCGACTCGGAACAATAAATTCTAAATTAAAACTTAAATTTGCTGAAAGGTATCCGTAAAATATTTTCACTAGAAAAATAGGGTACATTTCCGGGTGTTACATAGGCGCTTGTTTCAAACCATATAAAGCTTTATCGAGTTTAAAAACATGTTTTTAAATTAGCTATATAAAAAATATTGGAGGTTGTTTAATAAAAACCTTTTCTTCCAAATATCCGTTAAGAAATGAAGTCTTAACGTCCATTTGTTACAGTTTCATTCCTTTATGAGCTGCGAAGGCGATATGCAGACGAATGCTTCAAGTCTTGCTACAGGTGCAAAGGTCTCGTCATAATCAATCCCTTCCTGTTGATTATATCCTTGAACGACCAATCGAGCCCTATTTTGAACTATAACTCCTGAGTCTTCCAATTTATTTCTGAATACCCATCGAGTACCAATCATAGTTCAATTTTTTGGTCTTGGCACTAGATGCCAAACTTTAATAGGTTCGAACTGTTGAAGCTCTTCTTGCATTGCCAGAATGCACTCGGATTCTGCAAGTGCTTCTTTGATGTTGGTAGGCTCTATGGTAGACAGAAAAGAATAGAATGATCAAAAGTTGTTTAATGTTCGTCTTGTTTGAAATCCCTTATTCAAACTTCCTAGGATACTATCCATAGGATGAGAACTCTTATATTTCCATTTCTTAGAGTTCCTTGGCTCATAATCATCGATGAACTCTCAGTTTCCTCAAATGATTCAGAGTCAAGATTGGTTCCCCCTGAGCTTGACACCGGGGTTATAGGTAATGTTTGTACAACTTTAGTTACAATATCTTGATCTGGGTCCAAAGTTATAGCATCATCAGTTATAACTTCGGTTTCCTTTTCCATGTTTTGAGAAGAGACATTCGTACCATCAACAATTGTCTTAGTTCTCTTTTCAAGATCATTTGTGGATTTATCAAGTTCATCATTGATTCCTTCAATAAATTCTTCATCCAGTTCTGGTAAATCCTCCCTTGTAAGGCAAAAATCAGGATCATTCATGTCTTCTTCTTCATTCTGTTCAATTTGTTCAGGCACATTATCTTCATCACATACAACATGAACACTTTATTCTATGCACAAAGTTCTTTTGTTAAAGACTTTATAAGCTTTGCTATGATCAGAATAACCAACAAACACAACTTCGTCACTTTGTGGATCAAATTTGCTTAAATTACTTTTTCCATTATTATGGACAAAAGATTTACTACCGAAGCAACGAAGATGAGCTATATTGGGTTTTCTCCCTTTTAAAACTTCATAGGGAGTATTTTTGAATATTGGTCTAATCATAGCTCTATTGTGCACATAGCACTAATGGCTTCGGCCCAATAGTTCTTAGGAAGGCCACTACCCAAAAGCATACTGCGAGCCATGTCCTCTAGTGTTTTATTCATACGTTCAACGACACCGTTTTGTTGTAAGGTTCGTGGTGCAGAAACTTTATGTCCTACACCATTCCCCCTACAATATTCTAGAAAGGCTTGATTATCAAATTGGGTGCCATGATCCGTACGAATTGAAACTTACTTCTTATCATACTTGTTTTAGGCAAGCTTCGTTAGTACTACCAACTTTTCCAAAGTTTCATCTTTAGTAAATAGAAAGATAGGCCATACATACCTTGAGTAGTTGTCGACTAGGACGAAGACGTACCTTGAACCACCACGGCTTCAAACTTTCATAGGTCCACTCAAATCCATGTGTAACATCTCAAGTGGACGTTACGTACTTACTACTCGTTTTGGTTTAAATGAAGATCTAACTTATTTGCATCAGGCACATGAGTCACACATTTTTTTCTTGTTCGAATTTGATTGAGGGTAAATCCTCAACTAAATACCACAATTTGAGTTTGTTTGGACGTAAAGGAACTAAATCCCTCAACCATAAGCATGAATTATCTACAGTAGCATTCATGAACGTAAAGGAACTTGTAGTGACTTTGTTTAAATCAATCATATACACGTTCCTTTTACGTAGACCATCTAGAATAACAATACTAGTACCTTCAGTTATGATGCGACAAACATTTGAATGAAAAACGACTATATTGCCATTGTTACATAATTGAGAGATACTTAGCAAGTTATGTTTAAGACCATCTACCAGATAAACATTATTAATAGCATGTGAAAAAGATATATCAATCTTACCTACACCGATTATCTTGCCCTTCTTGTTGACTCCAAAAGTGACCTTGCCACCGTCGAAGGGCTCTATTGAAAGAAAAAAATTCTTATTTTCGGTCATGTGTCTCGAACAATCACTGTCGAGATACCATTGATTATTTTCTTTCATTAATATCTTCAAGGGAATCAAATACAGCTTTTAGGTACCCGCGCTAAGTTGGGTCCTTTGTGGTTAGTGACTCTGTAAATTTGATCCTTCATAACCCATACCTGTTTTACAATTCTTTTGGTCTTAACATAGGGTTGTCTAGGTTTATTATAGTATTGTTTTATTGTTGTGGCGCACACTAGGTTTTAATGACTGCTTTTGATTCACATTCGCTTTGAATGAAGAAGATTTTGATGTATAATCGAAAGTCATGTCATAAAACCATCTGAACTCATTGTTTCTAAATTCTTCACGTTCGGGTTCAGGTTCAGACACATCAATACTAGACACGTCATGTTCTTTAACAAAATCAGTTTGATTGTTGTTGTCGTTGAAATATTTAACGCAATTCTCTTTAACATGACCATTGTGACCACAATAATTGCAAATCAGATATTCTGAAAGATTAACATATTTCCTTCTTCTAAAATCATGGTCAAAAGGAGTGTGTTTGCACTTATCATGGTCTCTTCGACTATAACATTCATGTCCTAGATCCATCTTCATGTTATTGTTAGACTGTTCGGTAAGGAAGTTTAAAACTTTCTGACTTCCTTCCCATTTATCATGAACTTTTCGTGCATGTAGGAGCAATTCCTTCAATGACTGAATTTCTTTTTCACATATCGAATGGTCTATATTCGAGTTTTTGGAGGGATTTTTCTTTTTAAAGTTTTCACGAAAATCATTAAAATGTTTGTTCAAGATGAATTTCTCCTCGTTATGTTGATCTTTGGCTTGGGAGAATATTATGTTCTAAATCTTTCAATTGGTGAGAAAGAAAAGAGTTTTCTTTCTTGTGATCAATGATAGCAACTTCCATTGCCTTAGCTTCAGATTTCAAAAGTTCGTTGTCCTTCTTGATTTCTAAAGTTATAGCCTCATTAGCTATAACTTTGGCTTGAAGATGCTTAATGTTGAGCTTTAAATCTGAGATTTAGCTTCATTAGCTATAACTTTAGACTCAAGAGCCTCTTTCTGAACATTTGTCATGTCTGAAGTTGTAGCTGGAGTAGCCATAACTTTAGATTTGATCTTTTTAGCTTTGGCTTTCAGACGTTGATTTTCCTTAGCAATGGCAAGAATTTGTTCTTTAAGGTCTTTTAATTCTAGACTCTGTTCATGACAATGGTCTAGGGTTTCTTCAAAATACTTAATTAAAGACTTCTTAGACAATTTCTTAACTTGCTTTTTAAGTTCAAGATGACTAACCTCTTCTGAATCACCGACAAGGCACATCTCAGATTCACTCTCGTTGTCACTGACAGAAATTAGGTCAAGACTAACGTTGCTCAGACACAGGTTGGCAACTTCTTCTTCTTCTGACTCGTCGTCTTCTGTATCGAGATCTCCCCGGCAATAAGCCATCATGACTTGCTTGAATTCCTACTTGGTTTTGTCTCGTTGATTTTTGTCTTTGATCTTCTTGCAAGTAGGGAAATCCTTAATCATATGATCATTGTCCCCACACTCGAAGCAACCTCGACTTGAGAGAGACCCTTTTGACTCGATTGGCTTCTTATAAGATTTGTTAGTGTTATTGTTAAACGTTTTTCCTTGTTTTTGATTAAAGAATTTTTTCTTAAAACGCGTAGCAAATAACATTGTTTCATCTTCAAGATCCGAATCTTTTTTTTCACTAGGCTCAGCTTGTAAAGCCACTTTCTTACTATTGCTGATGTTTGCCTCATCCTCATCAAGAGTAATCTCAAGAGCCATTAGGGTTCCCAGTAGCTCTTGATAAGATAGGTTAGATAGATCTTTACATTCCTCAATTCACGTCATCTTAGGTCTCCATCGTCTAGATAGACTTCTAAGGATCTTTCTAGCAATTTCCTCGGAGTCAAAAGTTTTTCCAAGATTTTTCAATTCATTGATGATACTAGAGAAGCGAGTGGACATGCTATCAAGCGATTCATTTTGCACCATGGAGAACAACTCGTATTTTTGCATTAACAATGCAATACGTTGCTTTTTCACAACAGTTGTTCCCTCATAGGCTAACTCTAGACCATCCCATATTTCTTTGGCAGTTGAGTTGGATGAGAAACGGTCAATCTCAATAGAAATCATGACGTTTTGCAACAGGCTGATAGCTTTTAAATTTTTCTTAGCTTTCTTATAATCTACCTCAACATAGTCATCTTCTTTCTTTTCGGTGGAAGTTCTAGTAATAAATCCAAGGATGATCTTATTAGGGTCATTCTTAATGATTAGCCAGCACTCTCAGTCATTACCATTTATGTAATGGGTCATCATATTTTTTCATAAATTATAGTTCTTCCCATTGAATACGGGACACTTTAAATGTTTGGAATCAATTAAAATAAAATTAAATGCAGCGGAACATAAATAATTAAAATAATAAAAACGGATCAGACTCCTTGTTGTAAGGCTATCAAAAGCACGAGGCTCTCATACCAATTGTAGAGTCTATTGATCGAATACGAAAGAGGGGGGGTAAATTGAGTATTAAAAACTAGCCCCACTTTTTCGATTTATATGATGTGTAATTAATTACTTGATTCTATAGATTAAAATCAACTAATTAATTAATCAGAGTAAGATGCAAATAACGAAATAACGAAAAGGAGAGAGAGACACATGTGATTTTTGAAGTGGTTCAGTTTCACAAGTTGAAACCTACGTCCACTATTCTCGATTAATAATCTTTATTACCTTTCTCCGGATTACAAAAGTTATCAACCGACTCGTATAATCAAATAAAATTATAACTCAAGGTGAGTATCGCTAAATACTCTATAGTATCTTACGTTAATAAGAAAGTACAACATAACTCACAAGGATTCTCGTTAAAGAATAAGTAAGATTATCTGATGTACTATTATCGAATAACGTATTTCACGTTAGCGATTGATAAAGAATGATGCACAACTTTTTCGAAAAACAAACAGTAAAAATAATAAATATTTTGCTCAAAGTTTGCTTCAAAATCAATTTATACAATTCTCTCAATTGTATAAAAGTCGTTATGAATGATTGAGATGGATGGAGTATTTATAATAGAAGCATAGGAGATATAAAATCTAAAACCCTAACGTTCTCTTTAAGAAATATATTTATCTTCAATATCTTAAAATCTTATGGCTTCATCTTTTAGAAAGATATTTATCTTTAATATCTCAAGATATTGTTGTAAAGATATTATTAGAATTCTAGGTTGATGCAAACAAGGAAACGTGCCATAGAGGCCGAAATCCTTATCACACGAAACCCTAGGTGTTTACCTATGAGCACGCAACCCTAGGAGGCACAAACCCTAGGTTTCACGAAACCCTAGGTGTCACAACCAGAAGGTGGGCTTGTTAGGTTAACTACAAATTGAGATAGAATATATTAGAACGTTTGATAAATATAAAAATCATGCATCAACTTTTATCATCCAAAGTTATAGGTTAAAGCTATAACTTTGAACTTTAGTATGTAAAGTTATAAGTGATTCATAACTTTACAAACTTAAAATCACTTTATGAATTGTTACCGAATGACGACCTATACTATCTAATCTTAACAAAGATCTTCAGTATACGGATCATCTCTTCATTTTGATCACAAAGACCCTCCATCTTGAGTCTTATGTTATTTGAAATAGATCGTGCGAATTGTTTCTTCAATTTTATAACCAAGGTAGCTATAACTTTGCATATAACCTTTCAAAGTTATACCTCAAACTCCTATAACTTTGTCTCACAGAAATCTTCAAAGTTATGCCTTAACGCTCCTATAACTTTGATCTTTTTTCTTGTAATTGTTGTTAGCTATGATAAGACTAAAACACACTATTACATGCATATGATATATCAATTAAATCACATTATCAAATAAATACATGTCATTATCAAAACTATAAAATAGGTCCAACACTTTTCTTATTCCAAATAAGCTGTGACGTCTAGTCACAATGCCAAAGTGAGAATCCCATTCTTAACTTTGGTTATTCATAATGATCGAATCATTATATTCCTTTTAAGATCAACTTAGTCATTTTAATTTATGTTTCATGATACTAACATTCCACGATGAAAAGGTTTAAGAACATTAAAATAAATTCCATAGATATAGTTGTAACACCCGCAAATGTACCCTATTTTTATAGTAAAAATATTATACGGATACTTTTCAGTGAAATTTTGTTTTAGTTTAGAATTTAAATTTCCCGTGTCTAGTTTAGAATTTCCGAGTTCGTTTTCGGACTTTACGCGAGAATTCGAGTAAGTTACGTCTTAAGACGTTATGGGCTTTTTCCCTTTTGTTTTCCACTTACTCCTTGATATACTCCCTCATAACCTAACTCACCCTCATTCAATCTTCTTCCTCCTCACCAAGTAAACCCCAAAACCTAGCCTCCATATTTGATCAATCTTAGAATCGCCACAACTCCTTCGTTTTTCGCTCTAATTCACACAAGTTCGTCTTATTCTTTTCCTCTCATCGTCCTCTATCCGTATTGGTAATAAAATTACCGTCTTTCTCGCTTTTCAATTTATCCGTCTTTCTCAAGGTGAATTATATTCATCTTGTATTATGTAATTGTAGGTGGTGACCTCCAAGACCCCGACAAAGACTACTTCTTGATATAAGAGGTCATCGACGCGGAGTGAAGACGCGAAAAGGTAACGGTGAAGGGTTACTCGATATCATTTACGTGTTTTATGTGTTTTCTATGTTAGAAATCGTATTTAGGATATGATTAGTAATCTTAGGAATTGTGTTGTTGATGATGTTGTTTTAGTTGAAAATTGATGATGAGAACTGATGATTTGTAATGATAGTTGATGTTTGTGTTATGATAAGCCTTCGTGAAATTGTGAATTTCGTATGATCGTGCCTGAGACCAGGACGCTGGCAGCGTCCAGGGACGCTGGCAGCGTCGTGTGGACGCCAGCAGCGTCGTGTGGCGCTGGCAGCGTTTCATGCTGCCAGTTTTTCACTTCGTTGAACCTTTGAATTTTTGTTCCGCCTTGACTTTCCTTGACCCTTTGGACTTGGCCTTCTTGCATTGTTGATTTGTTTGTAGCCCACTCCAATTGACGGGTTTGGGTCTCGACTCTCGGGTTTGACCTTGACTTTTGGTTGACTCTCGGGTTTGACCTTGACTTTTGGTTGACTCTCGGGTTTGACTTTGACTTTAAATATTAATGTTTCAAATATATGATAATCCCTTCGCTTGTATCGCATGTTTTGTGACAGTTTTTGGTATGTCCCACTTTGAGTCGATTTTACAAATGTTACGGTTTGAGCACTATTTTGTTATGTGCTTTGTACTCTCATTCCCTTGGCTACCTCCACGTTCGTAATGCTGGAATGTCGGAACGGGGAGTGTATCCTTACTGCTTGATTGCATGTGTTAGTGGGCATATGACGACGTTGTTAGGAGGTGAACGCTTAGCGTTGATCGACCTGGCCGTCAAATGTTGTATACTTGCGAGGTGGTGTCATTGCTTGTAGCGTACCGCTTGTTGTGAGGCTTGTGCTCTTTTTCGCCTCTTTCGTGAAGGTTGACCGAATTTGGGGTACTCGGCGTCTATGATTGACCGAGTCTTGGATGCAAAATGTCATCGCATGTCGAATCGGAACACGTTTATTCCGAGAGTCTGGCCAGGTTTAGACTTGGACCGTACTATTATCGTCGTCCTACCGAGAGGAAATTAGTCTACATAAACGAAATGTAGCATCGTGTATGCGTTCAGGGTAATGTTTTATCCCGTTGATGCCTTTTAATCATACTTGCAGGGACACGGTGCTAGTGCGTGTCATTTACCATGAGAGATGTCGTCAACGTATTGTACGTTTTGATGGATGGTTATATGATTGATTACTTGTGATCTTTGGATTACTTGGCATGGTTTGTTTGTCGAGTCTCAATCTTATCAAACTTATACCGCTAACGGTGAGATGCAAGCCCTAGTGGTGTATATGGTTGACTAAGAGTGTCTTCCCCGTGTCTGTCTATAGCATGATGGTTATGGATTTGTACTTCATGTACCGATATCTTTACATATGGAATTGCCTATTTATCCTTATCGTATTTCACATGTATATCTATATATGCATGCTTCTACTTTTGTATCTCCGTTTATGTACGTTTAATGTGATATGGCTGGGAGAACCCGGAGTTACTCCCCACTGACTGTGGCGTTCATGTTTTTCATGGATGAACAGGTTGCTTGATTGGATGGCTTTTGCTTGTGGTATTTTGGGTTCGGGTATGAGCAAGCGGGCGTTGGCCTGGAAGATTCACCTCTAGACGTTATTTAGCTAGTTTGCTAATTACTTTGACATTGATAACATTTTAAGAGACTTCGTCTCTTTGTAGTATATTCTACTTTGGTTTGTATTTATTTGACACTCCTCGTATTTTTATCTTGCATGTAAAAAGTTTTAAAAACACCGTATTTTCCGCTATTTAAATCACATGCTTGTTATGTTTTATTTCCGCATTCGCGAGGGTTGTCACAGTTGGTATCAGAGCTTAAACGCTCCCGACGCACATACGTGAACCCTAAACTTAAACTACTTGACCTTGAAATAATAAATGAGAGATGGGTAGAAGTTAAGGATTTTACTTGGTAGTCTATTTGTTTATGCTAAGTGTTAGGATTAACTTGTTTTGTTTTTGTTTCTTATGAAGATGGTTAGACCTCGTGTAGTAGAGAACGTTATGCTAGAAGCTCTTACGCAAGTGTTGAAAAATCAACAAGATGCGGCTATTGCTCAAGCCAACCAAGTTCCCCCTCGTAGGGAAGATAGCCACCAAGGAGGCTACGCTTGGGTGGCAAGCCAAATAGCTAGGAGTAAGATTATACCTTACGGTGGAGAGTCAGACCCTACCGAGCTATCGTAATGGTTCCGAGAAATGGAGAAGCAATTTGATTTATACCAAGAACGTGAAGAGGACAAGGTAAGGATTGCAAATCACTTCCTTGTAAGGGAAGGAGATAATTGGTGGGCGATTACTAGTGCCACCGCTACTCTTGAAGATGACTTCAATTGGGCTTGTTTCAAAGCTCTAGTGTAAGGTCGATTTTATCCTAAGGAGCTCAAGCAACAAAGGCTCAAGGAATTTTTTGACTTCAAGCAAGGTAACTTGTCGGCACAAGACTTCACTACGGAGTTCAACAAGCTTGCTCACTTTGCTCCGAGGCTTATCAAAGATGATAAGGACCGAGCTTTCTACTACCGCAACAAGCTTAGTGCTTTACTTCAAAGTAAAGTGAGGAGGAAGGCTACTTCCTTTGGGGATTTTGCAGCAGGAGCTCACCCAAGGGGCCTTGATGATCAAGCCACAAACAAGGCAAACCTGACCCCAAGGACCCCTCAGATGGAAGCTCGAGTTAGAAGGTCCAAACAACAAGCTATGACAAGCCAAGATCAAGCCAAGACAAGCCACACCAATGAGGAAGACAGTCCAGGGCTCACCAGCCCATGCCAAGCCCTAACACAACCCACATTACCCACACAAGACAGAAACAAAACCAATCAGGCCCAGACAGACCAATCAACAAACCCTGCAGCTAGGAGGTACACCAGGGCATCCCAACCACCCCCACCATGGCCTACCATCAAGTCAACCCTCTAAGCTACAATTTTGCCCAGAACAAACCCTTTTGAAGTCTAGCAAAAACTCATGAAACAGACACCCCAAGCTAGAGTCCTGTGAGCAGCATAGCAGAGGCAGTACATGTTCAGATGAGGTTTCCTTTTGTCTAAGTCAACTTGTCTTCATCCAAGGCAGGTTTATCTAAGTTCTAATAAGAGTAGAGAGTCCCAAGAAGGAGCAAAACACCCAGGCAAAGCAACAAGACAACAAGAACAACAGATTTCCATTTCAGGAAAAACTCCAAAACTGCTTTATTTGCTTTTTGATTCAGTCTGTTTTTGTGTTTTGTGTCTGAACTTTATAGTTGTTGAGCTCGTCCTATTATGAGGCTCTTAATTAGTGTCAGTAGTAGTAGTTTGAACCCTAAGCTGGCCCTTGGATGATCTGTACATCCAATGGCTCACAAGATATCAACCTCTCTATATAAGGAGGTCTTGTATGTTTGTTTCAGTTAGACTTTTATGAATGAATTAACTTTGAGAAATCCCTCAAACCTATCAAACTTGTGCTAAGAGCTGTAGTTTGAAACAAGCCTGATACATCTTCAAGGTGTTTGATCAGTGCCTTGTCTTGTGAGTCAAGTTATATCTGTGCCTTGTTGTGGTTAACTTGCTTGCTGTTGAGTCTAGTCTAGGGTGTTTGTGCTTTGCTGTAACACTTGAAAACTGTCTCTAAAACCAGTCTTTGAGTCCTTTCTCTTGTGCCTTGCTGTAGAGGAGTGTCTCTAAGTCATATCCCTTGAGTTTTCAGCTAAACAATTCACCCTTTCTAAAACAACATCCATTTGTTACTTGACATTGTTCTCAGTTTGAGTCAAGCTAATCAAGTTTCCTTAAAACTTGTAAGCCTTAGTAGTTTACACTCCAAATTGGTTATCAGAGCTTTGGTTGAGAGTCTTAGTGAGTTCATTTTCCCTAACTACATTTAAAAACACAAAAATAACCCAATGAGTGAAGAGAGACTGGCAGGAGTAGAAGCAAGGATAGAGGATCTGGCTGGGATTGTAACCACCCTCACCAGAACCCTGGACCAGGTAATAGGCAACCATTTGCTTGCTGGAGGAAGAGGCAGAGGACGTGGAAGAGGCCAAGGAGGAGGCAGAGGAAGGCCACCTGATGATGAAGAGTATCCAGACTCAGATGACTCAACTAGAAACAGAGCTTCCATCCAAAGGCACATAGACAAGCATCTTAAGGTAGATATCCCTGAGTTTTCTGGTAGTCTTAATCCTGATGATTTGTTAGAATGGCTAAGAGAAGTAGAAAGAATCTTTGAGTACAAAGGATATAATGATTCTAAGTCTTTTAAAGTAGCCATCCTTAAACTGAAAGGGTATGCTTCCCTTTGGTATGAAACTATGAAAGGGTTAAGGGCTAGGGAAGGTAAAGAACCCATCAAGTCTTGGACTAAACTGAAAAAGAAACTACTAGACAAGTTTGTTGCTAAGGATTACACCCAGGATCTGTTTATCAAATTGTCTAAGTTGAAACAAGGAGACAAACCTGTTGAATCTTATCTGAGAGAGTTTGAACAACTCACCTTGCAGTGTGATATAAATGAGAAACCTGAGCAAAGGATTGCTAGGTACTTAGAGGGTCTAGATAAGAACATTGCTAACAAGGTTAGGATGCAACCTCTGTGGTCATTTGATGATGTTGTCAACTTATCTCTGAGAATTGAAAAGATAGGGAAAACTAAGCCTGTTACACCAAAACCTGTTAGGCCTTTTCAAACCAGACCTTATAGTGGGATGAGAACCATGGATACCCCTAGGACAGCACCCCCACCTACCTTAGACAAGGGAAAGGGCATCATGGGTCAAAAGCCAAGCACTTCATTGACTGAGAACAGAATTAGGTGCTTCCAATGTCAAGGCTATGGACATTTCAGGAAGGATTGCCCTTCTAAGAAGAGCTTAACTATAATGGAGGTTGAGGCTTGGGAGAAATAAGGTCTAGTTGAATATGAAAGGGTTGAGCCTGAGGTTGAAGAAGTAATGAGTGAGGAAGAAGAGCCTAGTCAGGAGGCAATAGTGGCACTCCCTGACACAGGCCACATCTTGGTCCTATGGAGAGTAATGCATTCACAACATATACCATTGGAGGAGGATCAAAGGTCCTTCATTTTCACAAGAAGATGTACCATACAAGGGAGGGTTTGTAACCTTATTATAGATGGAGGTAGTTGTACCAATTTGGCCTCTGTTATTATGGTTGATAAGCTGAAGTTGAGCACTCAAGAACACCCTCATCCCTGTAAGTTGAGATGGTTGAGTAAGGGAGCAGAGGTTAAGGTGGATAAGCAATGTATGGTCCCTTTCTCCATTGGAAGTGTGTACAAGGATGAAGTATTGTGTGATGTGGTTGCAATGGATGCCTGTCACTTGCTATTAGGAAGGCAATGGGAGTTTGATAAAAGCTCCATACACCAAGGAAGAAGCAACACCTATTCCTTCAAGCAGGGGAGCAGGAAGGTGACATTAGCCCCCTTGCCACCACATCAGAAGAGCTATGGGAGTCCTAGTATGGCTGACGATTTTAGTGGAGTCTTGTTTCTGTCTGAGTCAGCAATGGTCAAGGAGTGTAGTGAAGAGCAACCTATATTAATGCTTCTATCAAAAGAAGTTCAGGAAGAGGAGTCTAAGGTAATCCCTGCAGAAGTTAAGCCCCTCATTGATCAGTTCAAGGAAGTGTTTCCAGAGGAACTTCCTGATGGCTTACCCCCTTTGAGAGGAATTGAACACCAGATAGACCTTGTGCCAGGGTCTGTACTACCTAATAGACCAGCATATAGGTGTGATCCCAAGGCTACATAAGAGCTGCAGAAACAAGTTGGAGAGTTGATGAGTAAAGGGTTTGTAAGGGAGTCACTAAGTCCTTGTGTTGTGCCTGCTTTATTGGTTCCTAAGAAGGATGGGACTTGGAGGATGTGCATAGATACCAGGGCTATCAACAACATCACAGTCAAGTATAGGTTCCCTATACCTAGGCTTGATGACATATTGGATGAGCTGAGTGGCTCAAGGTTCTTTTCTAAGATTGATTTGAGGCAAGGTTACCATCAATTGAGGATCAGGGAGGGAGATGAGTGGAAGACAGCCTTCAAAACAAAGCATGGCCTTTATGAGTGGCTTGTCATGCCCTTTGGCCTGTCAAATGCCCCAAGTACCTTCATGAGATTGATGACAGAAGTGCTTAGGCCTTGCCTAGGGAGATTTGTGGAAGTATACTTTGATGATATCCTCATCTACAGCCAGAGCAAGGATGATCATTTGAGGCATCTTAAGGCTGTGTTTGACATACTTAAGGAGAGTAATGTGACACCCTCAAATTTGCGGAAAGAAAAAAAATAATTTAAATACATACTGAAGGTGTCCGAAATAAAAAGGTCATTACAAAACGAAATAATATTATACAAAAGAAATATACAAGACGGGAGACATATCTCCCGTATAAATACGGAAATAAAAGAGGGTATAATAATATACAAACTATGAACCGAATATAGGTCCAAGGTAAATACTTCGCTCGCTAGCTCGTCAATGTACCCCAAAATATGCATCACCACCTGTTCGACCGCATTAAATATAAACACGGAAGCCACAGTCAGTGGGGAGTAACTCCGAGTTCTCCCAGCCACGAAATGTCGAGTTTAATGAAACATGAATAACATAAAAGCCATGTATATGGAAAATACAAAACTTAAACATATATGATATGCTTTTCATGTTATGAAACAGATAACTAACAAATAACCTAGCATGTGAAAGCTATCATGTGAGACCGATAATAAACTACAACTCGAGGTAGGGAAGCTGGTATGCTAGCTCAGAGGTTCCTCTCAGAAACATGGCCGTGATACACTCAAACCCTAATCAACACGTAATCATGTGAATCAGTTAACAATCGGTAATCCAAACTCTATCAATCTTAGCCGGCTTGCATCTCACCTTCTAAAAATCATAGAATCATACAAACATGAAAGACCAATACGTCTACAAACAGGCATAAGTTCTTAGGACCAGTCAATAGTCGACTTCTGTAACTCGAGGCTATACCACAAGGTAGGAAAACATCCTAGTCATAGACTGATCAGACCTAGCGACAACAGCTATTCCATTCCCCGTCCCATGACATAACCGTACATGAGAAACTCTACTAGGCGACCCCCTAAGCAGAGATGGCTAGTACTTAAGCTGGCTCCGTTCCCAAAGTGGATTAGGCAGCCATGCCCCGACTTGGATATAAACCCACCAAGCCGAGACACA
>JAIUZE010011995.1:0-33052 GCA_022085475.1 Heliosperma pusillum | reverse complement strand
TGGGTACTTAGTCAACACGACACCAACCATATAATAAAACAGTCACGGAAACAATTTCCTAACATGTGACTAATTGCATATAAATCATAATCAAATAACATATCGCCTCATATCTACTAAGGCTAATTCATTAATTAAATACAACCTTACTTGAAGACAAATCCCCGACCCGAGTCCGCGACGGGTCATCAGTCAAAACGGGGCTGACTAGATCTTAGTTTGACCAAACCCGTTTGGCCAAACCGGCTAGAAACAGAGTCTTAGCCATCGAGGCTTGAACATAAGAATATCACATTCATTTCATGTTATTTCCTTCTATTTCTAACATGTGAATTATTAAAATCATACGAAAACCCGTTTAACTTAACGGATATCAATTTAAACTACCATCTCGTATTATAATTTCTAACATGTGAGAAATAGTAATTTTATGAAAAACATTTTTAATTAAATATTTTACTTATTAATATTTCTCACTTGCTAATTATTACAAAACGCGATAAAAATAACGATAACTCAAAAACCGTCACAAGTCCCAAGGTGGGACCCACGGCTGATTTTGGGCCGAGACACACATGGGCCTGACTGGGCCCCACGGGCTGGTTGGGCTAAGTTGGGCTATTTTGATTAAAATTTCTAAAACCGTTTCCTAATATTTCCCGCATGCTTTAACATAATTTAAAACCCGTCAAAACAACAACCAAACAATCAAACATCGACACAACCCAAAGACCAAAACCCGGACCCACCATGAACCAGCCCAGACCGGCCTGGACCGGGCCTGAACCGGCATGAACCGGCCTGGTTTGGGTCCGGTTCTCAGCCCTCTTTTCCGGCCACCACCCTTAATCACACCCATTTGTTTCTTACATGTTTTAATTAATCAAACAACCATTTTAACAACCAATTTAACCATCCATCATACAAAAATCATTATCATGAAGAAATCATAAAAATATAACAAGAACACTAACATATTTATAAATTCCTACAACATAATAAAATTAACAACTTATCATGTTACTAACTAAAAATCATAAAATCATAATACTATGAACAAAAACTAAAGATGAACCAAAAACTAAAGAAAACAAAAGCTATGTAACATTAATTCGTCGAGTAACTCGGAATCGTTACCTAGCTAGAAAAATCAAGTAGCACCAAAATAAGAAGTAAAGAAACCCGTCTACTAATCTTCACCCAAAATATACGAGTCACCAAACTCGTCTTCAAAATCTTCCCTTATAAGAAATGACAAGAAAAACATTATTAGAATTAAAACTTGATTTTCCATAATTAAAGTGTTGAAAACAATTTTGTCGGAATTGAAAATAAACCGTACTTGAAGATGGAGAGCGAAGGGAGATTTAGAAAATAAGTAGGACGGATTTAATTAAGAAAGAAGGTTTTATGATTTGATTTTGTCAAGAAAGAACGACGAAGAAACAATGAAAGAACGAAGAAGAACGTATGAAGAACGATGGAAGAACGCTTAATTAGATTCTTATTGGATTGATTGTAAAATTGTGAAAAGTTTGTTGGTGAGTAATGAAAAGGAAAAGAAAAATTATCAAGGCTAACAGGGGAGGAAAAAGAGAAGTTGTTGAAATGGAGAGGAATCGGCGTATGTTTTACGCGATTGCGGAGTTTAGTTGACAGAACCGATAAAGTAAAATATCTTAGATATTTTATTAGTTAATCATTAATTAAAAGATCTATATGAGTGGAACAAAAGTGACATGGGGCGTTTATGACTCAATGTCAAAGTCGGGTTTTGGGACGTAAGTGACCCGCGGAATAGTTAAATGACGTTTGGGGTTAAATCATAAAAGTTAGCTTTAATTCCGAATAAATTCAAAATAATTATATTAAATTATCATAAATTCAAATAAATCTTAATAAAAATAAATAAAATTTATTATTTTTCAAAATAAAATTTCGGTCTTTAAAATTACGAGGTGAGTCGGAAAACGTCAACAAAAGTCAAAGTCGACTTAAAAGTCAAGAAAAGTCAAAGATGACTTAAAAGTCAAGAAAAGTTTATGACGACTTAAAAGTCAAGAAAAGTCAATGACGACTTTAAAAAGTCAAGAAAAGTCAAAGACGACTTAAAAGTCAAGAAAAGTCAAAGATGACTAAAAACGGTCTTTTCATGAAATCTCTCAGAAATTCCAAATACGAACGCGGAATTTCAAAATAAGCCTCGGAACAAAAATTTCTATTTTAAAAACTTAAGTTCTACTGAAAAGTGTTAGTAAATATTTTTACTAGAAAAATTGGGTACTTTTCGGGTTGTTACAGTACGTATAAACAAGGATGACTCGTTCTCTTCTTTGTCGTCTCGTCCGATTTCTTCTAGGGTTAGTTGCTTGTGGCTTTGACCATCATCCATTAATGACTTGGTCTTCCTAAGAATAGTTGCTACTAATCATGGTTTGTTGTTTCTACTATGTGCTCAATATTTTTGGCTTTTAATGATTCTTTCCTATTAGATTTAATGATGACAAGGCCATCGTGAGATCCTTGTCCTCATGCCCCTTTCCTTGAAGGTATCTTGTTGTTTGGATTACAGTTCATGTCAGTTTCCCCCTGTCAGGTCTTGTTCAGGCTGGCGATGAATAAATCAGGTCAAGATTTATCTTGGCTCAATACTCAACCTTTCACACGGCATTAGGGTTTCAAAATAAACGTTGGATCTCCTTCTCTACTATAAATTCAATGCTTCATCATTCATTTGGAATTGACGTTTTTGAGGTTTAACATCTTGACAACACCAAAATCTGTCGTGTTTAGTAGTGTATATTAGGTTCGTTTAATGTAATTTTTACGGGTCGTTAGCATCGTTTTATGCTAACCTTAGTTCTTGTAGTTATGTTGTTATATGGTATTTTTAAGTCAAATTTTAGAGTCATGCCCGGAAGTCAACTAAAGTCAAAGTCAAACCGGAGACTGGAGACCAAACTCGACAATTGGAGTGGGCTATGAGCAAATTATCAATGCAAGAAAAGTAAGTCCAAAGGGTCAATGGAAGTCAAGGCAAGACTAGCATTCAATGGGGTCAACAAAAGTCAAGGCGAGCAACCAATAGTAAAAACTGGCAGCGTGAAACGCCGCCAGCGTCCGAGTGCGCTGCCAGCGTCCTGGCCTGGGACACGTGTTTCTTCATTTTCCGTCTTCTCATTTTGAGGCCCATTTCTCGAAGGCCCTAGGTTTCCGAACCAAGGGTATAAAAGGACCAGATTTTAGAGAGAGAGAGAGAGGACATTCCATTCATTCCATACATTTCCATAACATTCCACAACAAAACACATTGGAATTCTCTCAATTTTGGTTCTTCATTTTGGCTTGTAACTTTGAGTTGAACTTTATTATTTGGGTTGTAATTCTTAATTATGGGTAGCTAATCTTCTATTTCTTAGTGTAATTGGAACAAGTTTTCCTCTTTTAGCATTGTAAGACTCTTTGAACCTCTTATTCTTTAGTTAATACCATTTTCTCATGTTTATTTTCCATTGTTGAATGAATTATTGTTGAGACTAACCATATTAGCAAGTTGTTTGTTTAATTAGAGCTTTGTCTAGATAATTTTGGTTAATTTGTCTTGATATTGTTGAAGCAACCTTGAAAGATTGCAACTTTGGTTTAAAGTTGAAATCTTTTGAGTGGAATTTGGTTTATTGTGTGGTTAGAACATGGTTTAATGTTTTATTACATGATTCTAGCTAGTTTCTTTGGTTTTTTTTTTCATAAAGCTTGCATCTTTGATTTGGGCTCATGTTTAAGTGGGTGTAAATTGGGTTGTAAAGGGTCATCCTTGGTTGAGTTAATCCTTGTGGACTAATTTATTAGAAACTTGTATTAGATAACTAGAGAAGAGTGGAAAGGAAGAGTTTTTACTTTGCTAATTGTTGGGAACTTGGGAAAATTACACTAAGTTAGTTTCTTTTTAGTTATATATTTGAATCTTAAGTACTTGTTGGTTATTTTAGACTTGTTAATCAATTTCTCTAATCAAACTTTCTCCATATGTGTTATTCTACATGTTTTTGTCATTGTTAATATCATAGTTTGTAATTAATTTAAGTTTGTGTCTTAATTAGTGATTAGAGTAATTAGTTAGTAATTAGTTTTGTTAATTGGTTTTAGAAAGAGTCTAGATTAGTTAATTTAGTTAATCCCGCCTTCTCTTGGGTTCGACCCTATTCTTACCATTTACTACCTTTATTTAAGATAGTTTGTGTTTGTTTAGGAGATATAAATTGTTATTTGACCATAGGTAATTAGCTTAATTAACGACACGTGAAATTAAGCTCGTCAAATTTGGCGCCGTTGCCGGGGAAGGCAATATAGCTAAATAATTAAATTGAAACTCTTGTAGTGTCATAACTTGTTTAGATTGTTTTTCAAATTGTTTTTAGCTTATTAGTTACTTTGTGTTGAAGTTACTAATTTGTGTTGTTGAGTTGTTTTAGAATTTATGCCTAGGTCACAAGAGGGAATTGGTGACCAAGATATTGATCCATCTTCAAGTAGCATATCATGTGACAACCCTCACGAATGCGGAAATAAAACATAACAAGCATGTGATTTATATAGCGGAAAATACGGTGTTTTTAAAACTTTTTACATGCTAAGATAAAAATACGAGGAATGTCAAATAATTACAAAACAAAGTAGAATAATATACTATAAAGAGACGAAATCTCTCAAAATGTTATCAAATATCAAAGTTATTAGCAAACTAGCTAATAAACGTCTAGAGTTGATTCATCCAGGCCAACGCCCGCTAGCTCACACCCGAAACCCAAAATACAACTAGCAAAATCCATCCAAGCAAGCAACCTGTTTATCCATTAAAAACATGAACACCACAGTCAGTGGGTAGTAACTCCGGGTTCTCCCAGCCATATCACAAATAACGAACTTAAACGGAAATACAAAAGTAGAAGCATGCATATATGAATATAATTGTGAAATACGAGAAGGATAAATAGGCAATTCAATATATAAGAATATCGATACATGAAGTACAAAACCGTAACCATCATATTATAGAAAGACTCGGGGATGACACTCTTAGGCAACCATACACTCACTAGGGCTTGCATCTCACCTTTAGCGGCATAAGTTTGATAAGATTGAGACTCGACAAACAAACCATGACAAGTCATCAAACGATCACAAATAATCAATCATATAAACATCCATCGAAACGTAAGAATACGTTGACAACATCTCTCACGGGTAAATGACACGCACTAGCACCGTGTAAATGGCAAGTATGATTAAAATCACATCCACGGGATAAACATTTCCCTGAACGCATACACGATTCAAACATTTCATTTATGTAGACTAATTTCCTCCTGGTAGAACGACGATCATAATACGGTCCTAGTCTAAACCTGGCCAGACTCTCGGAATCAAATTTTCCGATTCGAAATGCGATAAACATTTCGCATCCAAGACTCGGTCAATCATAGACGAAGAGTACCCCAAATTCGGTCAACCTTCACGAAAGAGGCGGAAAAGAGCACAAGTATCATAACAAGCGTAACGCTATATGCAATGACACCATCTCGCAAGCACAAGTATCATAACAAGCGTTCACCTCCCAACAACGTCGTCATATGCCCATTAACACATGCAATTAAGCACTAAGGATACACTCACCGTTCCGACATTCCAGCCTTACGAACGAAGAGGTAGCCGGAAGAATGAGAGAACAAAGCACATAACAATTAGTGATCAAACCATAACATGTGTAAAACTGACTCAAAATGGGGTATATGAAAAACCGTCACAAAACATGCGATACAAGCGAATGGAACATCATATATTCTAAACATGAATATTTAAAGTCATTACGTAAATTTATACAATAAACGAACCATCGGAAATATTATAAATGAAAACATAAGAAAGAAATTGCAAAGGGATTGGCAGCGTGTGCCAGCCGGTCAAGGGGACCGGCTGCCGGCTACCCGGCTGGCACCAATGTCATACTTGAAAAACAATTGAATAAGCAGCGTGTCCCAGCCGGTCAAAGGGACCGGCTGCCGGCTACCCGCCTGGAACCAATATCACTTGAGAAAAATGAAGACAAAATAAGGTGTGTCTCAGCCGGTCGGCTGACCGGCTGCCGGTCGCCCGGCTAAGACATAAAGCATACTAAAGTTTTACGTAACAACAATTCAACATCAGCCACTCCCCAGCCGGTCAGCTGACCGGCTGCCGGTCGGCCGGCTGAGGTCAATTATGCACGAAAATAACCAATGTCACTAAGGCTCATCATACAACAAACATCATCCAACATTACAAATCATCAATTCTAAAAATCAATTATCAACTAACAACAACTATCATCAACAACACCAATTCTATGAATACTAATCCTATCCTAAATATGATTACTAACATAGAAAACACATTAAAAATACGTAATGATATCGAGTAACCCTTCACCGTTACCTTTTCGCGTCTTCAATCCTCGTCGAGGTCCTCCTCTACTAAGTAGTAGTCTTTGTCGAGGTCTTGAAGGTCACCACCTACAATTAGACAATAACAGATGAATATAATTCACCTTTGAGAAAGACAGATTAATTGAAAAGCGAGAAAGACGGTAATTTTATTACCAATAAGGATAGAGGACGATGAGAGAGAAAGATTAAGACTGAAATTAATGAATTCGAGCGAGTAATGAAGGAGTAGCGATGATCTTAAGATCGATCAAGAATGGAGTTAGGTTTTTAGGGTGGTTACTTGGTGAGGAACAAGAGTAAGTTGAATGAGGAAGTTTAGGGTTTAAGGGTAGTATGAGGGAGTAAGTGGAAAATCATGAGAAAAAGCCCATCAACGTCTTCAGACGTAACTTACTCGAAATCTTGCGTAAAGTCCGAAAGAACTCGGAAATTCTAAATTAGACATGGAAAAATTTAATTCTAAACTAAAACTAATTTCGCTGAAAAGTATCCGTATAATATTTTTACTAAACAAAATAGGGTACATTTGCGGGTGTTACAATCACCCCACCTTGAAAGAAAGATACCTTAAACGAATAGGCTTGGATATTTCATACACATAGAAGCTTCTGTTTCCCACGTCTCTTC
The DNA here is from genome assembly GCA_022085475.1 of Heliosperma pusillum. NCBI lineage: Eukaryota > Viridiplantae > Streptophyta > Magnoliopsida > Caryophyllales > Caryophyllaceae > Heliosperma > Heliosperma pusillum. The sequence continues at coordinate 25,943 of JAIUZE010011995.1, read as the reverse complement.
TTCAACATTAGCACATCTCCACAAAATTTTCACTAAAGGCACCAATTTACTTCTCAACTTCTTATCCTTGCAATCTAGAATGCGGATCGGCTTCTCTTCAATGGACAAATTCGGTTCAAGCTCGGTCATTTCCGCTTGAAAGACATGGCTTGGATCACTAACGTACTTTCTCAATTGATAAACATGGAAGACATCAAGAACCTTCTTCAAATTCGGGGATAAGTCCAACTTGTATGCTACGGCACCAATCCTTTTCACAATATCAAAGGGTCCAATGTATTTCGGGCTCAATTTACCCTTTACACCAAACCTTTTAACACCTTTCATCGGAGATACTTTCAAGAACACTTTATCTCCAACTTCAAATTCTAACGGTCTTCTTTGGACATCGGCATAAGACTTTTGTCGATCTTGAGCAGCCTTCATCTATCACGAATAACCTTCACATGATCAATAGTCTCAATAAGAACATCAGGGCCTAAGTCACGAATATCACTCAATTGATTCCAACATATAGGACTTCGGCATTTTCTTCCATAAAGAGCTTCATAAGGAGCCATCCTGATCGAGGTATGATAACTATTGTTGTAAGAAAACTCCACCAACGGTAGACTCTTTTCCCAACTAGATTGGAAGTCGAGTGCACAAGCCCTAAGTAAGTTTTCTAAAGTCTGAATAGTCCTCTCGGCAGAGCATCGGTAGCGGCATGGAATGCGGTACTCATCAACAATTTACTACCCATGGCTTCTTGTAAAGCCTTCCAAAATCTCGAACAAAACCTCGGATCTCGGTCGGATATGATCTCCTTGGAAACACCATGGTATCTAATAATCTCATCAACATAGGCTTTCGCTAAACGATCTAAACTCCAAGTCTCTTTGATTGGAATGAATCTAGCACACTTGGTTAAACGATCAACAATAACCCAAACGGCATCTTTACTTCCAACGGTCCTTGGCAAAGCCATAACAAAATCCATAGAAATAGATTCCCACTTCCATAGTGGAATATCCACCGGGCCTCTTGTGTTCGATTTTCACTTTTTGGCAAGTAAGACATCTTCCAACATAAGATACAACATCGCCTTTCAAATTCGGCCAACAAAATTGTATCTTCAAATCTTTATACATCTTATCACCTCCGGGGTAAATAGAATAAGGGGAAAGGTGAGCTTTATCAAGAACTCGCTTTCTCAAGTCAAGAGCATTAGGTACAAACAAACGGTCATGGAGTCGAAGAACACCTTTGTCATCAAACTTGAAGTCTTTAGCTTTTCCTTCAAGAAGTTTGGCTTGAATAGACATGTAGGTAGGATCATCAACTTGGCTTTCGCTGATCTCGCGGAGGAAATTGGTTCGGCAGTCATAGCACCAACATAATCAAATCCACGTTCCACGAATTCCAACTTCAACCTTCGAAACTCAATACAAAGATCATTGAGTAATACCGACATAGCATTCAATGTATGAGAAGTTTTTCTACTTAGAGCATTGTCAACAACATTAGCTTTCCCTTCATGGTAAAGCAATTCAAAATCATAATCATTCACCAATTCCAACCATCTTCTTTGTCTCATATTCAACTCTTTTTGAGTAAATATGTATTTCAAACTTTTGTGATCGGTGAATATGCGACAATGAACACCAATTAGGTAGTGTCGCCACACTTTCAAAGCATGAACCACGGCGGCTAATTCCAAATCCTGAGTAGGGTAGTTCACTTCATGAACTCTCAACTGTCTAGAGGCATAAGCCACCACTTTCCTACTTTGCATAAGTACACAACCCAATCCCATCTTGGAAGCATCACAATAGACATCAAAATCTACACCATCTTCAGGTAAAGTTAACACCGGGGTGGTAGTCAACCTTTTCTTTAACTCTTGAAAAGCGGCTTCACAAGCTTCATTCCATACGAACTTGGTTTCTTTCTTCAACAATTGGGTCATCGGTCTAGCAAGCTTTGAGAAATCTTTGACAAATCTGCGGTAATAACCAGCTAAACCAAGAAAAGTTTGGACTTCTCTAACATCGGTCGGACTCTTCCAATCAACAACGGCCTCAATTTTAGAAGGATCCACCATTACATCTTCTTTAGAAATTACATGCCCAAGAAAGGATACCTTAAGTAACCAAAATTCACACTTGGAGAATTTGGCAAACCACTTTTGACGACGAAGAACACTCAAAATAGTCCTTAGATCAATAGCATGCTCTTCTTCGGTCTTGGAGAAAATAAGGATGTCGTCAATGAACACCACCACACACTTGTCAAGATACTCACTAAAAGTGCGGTTCATTTGATCCATGAAAATAGCGGGAGCATTAGTCAATCCAAATGGCATCACCTTGAACTCAAAGTGAGCATACCTTGTACGAACGGGGATTTGGTGATATCCGGATCTCAAATCAATCTTGGAAAAAGTAGAAGCACCCTTTAGTTGATCAAACAAATCTTCAATTCTTGGCAAAGGATACCTATTCTTGATTGTAGTCCGGTTTAACTCACGGTAATCAATACAAAGCTTCATGGAACCATCTTTCTTCTTCACAAAGAGAACGGGAGCACCCCAAGGTGAGGCACTCGGTCGAATGAAACCTTTTTCAATCATATCATCAAGCTGCTTCCTTAACTCTTTCAAATTCGGTTGGAGCCATACGGTAAGGAGCTTTGGCTATTGGTCCGGATCCTGGTACAAGATCAATGGAAAACTCAACATCATGCTCGGGAGGAATCCCGGGCAAGTCTTCGGGGAATACATCAACAAATTCACATACTATAGGCACATCTTCCATCTTTGGTAAGGAGGTAGTTGTAGAAGTCACAATACACAAGTATGCTTTGTGACCCTTTCTTACCATACTCACCAACTTTATTGCGGAAATCAAAGACACACCCTTTCGGGAATGAGATCCCTTATAGGTTATTCTAACTCCTAAAGGACTCTTTAAATAAATCTTTTGATCTCTACACTCGAACCTAGCATGGTACAATGCTAACCAATCAGTACCTAGAATTACATCGAACTCTCCTAGAGGGAACTTAAGGAGATTAGCGGGAAAGATAGTACCCGAAATAGAGATTGGAACATTAGGATAAAGAGTAGAACAAGAGTTAATTTCTCCGGATGGTAAGGATATGGGAGTATCCTCACTAAAAGTAGGCTCGATTGTTGATTTATTAGCATAAGTTGAAGACACAAAGGACATAGAAGCACCGGTATCAAATAGAATAAGACACGGTTGCTCTAAAATTAAGAACATACCCGTAATTATCTTCGGATGAGCATCAGCTTCGGCTCGGCTCAGAACGAAGATAGAACCCTTGGGTTTGGCAATTGGAGGGGTCAACTTACGATCGGGGCAATCATCATAACGGTGACCACTCTTTTGGCAAAAGAAGCAAACATAAGGTCGGTTGAAACAAGCCACACCGGGGTGATGTGGTTGCCTACAACGGCTACATAAGCGACCTTGAGCTTGAGGAGGAGCATATAGCCTATGAGCCACGTTAGAAGTAGCTCGGGGAATGAAAGGAGCAGGAGCTCTTGCATTTGGGGGAGGATTGAATCTCCTCTTGTTGGCATAACAATTTGAAGACGAAGGAGTAAACGGCCTTTTCCCATAGAAGTTTGGCCTAGGAGTGAAGGAAGGAGGGGAATTCTTCATCATTGCTTCATCTTTGATAGCTTTCATAGAGTTCTCGGCCCATAGAGCATCATCGTACAATTCTCCAAAGGATGTAGAATTTCTCCTCACCTTGCTTTGGAGTAAAGCACTAAGCTTGTTGCGGTAGTAGAAAGCTCGGTCCTCGTCATCCTTTATGAGCCTCGGAGCAAAGTGACCAAGCTTGTTGAACTCCATGGTGAAGGCTTGTGTCGACAAGTCACCTTGCTTGAAGTCAATAAATACCTAAAGCCTTTGTTGCTTGAGCTCCGTGGGATAAAATCGGCCTTCTACAAGAGGTTTGAAACAAGCCCAATTGAAATCGGCTTCAAGAGTAGCGGTGGCACTAGTAATCGCCCACCAATTATCGGCATCCCGTACAAGGAAATGCTTAGCAATCCTCACCTTGTCCTCTTCACGGACTTGGTATAAATCAAATTGCTTCTCCATTTTTTGAAACCATTCCGATAGCTCGGTAGGGTCCGACTCTCCACCATCAGGTATAATCTTGCTTCTAGCTATTTGGCTAGCCACCCAAGCGTAGCCTCCTTGGTGGTTATCTTCTCTACGAGGGGGGACTTGGTTAGCTTGAGCAATAGCCGCATCTTGCTGATTCTTTAGAACTTGACTAAGAGCTTCTAGCATAACATTCTCTACTACTCGAGGTCTAACCATCTTCATAAGAAACAAAAATAAAACAAGTTAATCCTATCACTTAGCATAAACAAAGAGACTACCAAGTAAAGTCCTTAATCTCTACCCATCTCTCATTCATTATTTCAAGGTCAAGTAGTTTAAGTTTAGGGTTCACGTGTGTGCGTCGGGAGCGTTTAAGCTCTGATACCAACTATGACAACCCTCGCGAATACGGAAATAAAACATAACAAGCATGTGATTTATATAGCGGAAAATACGGTGTTTTTAAAACTTTTTACATGCTAAGATAAAAATACGAGGAATGTCAAATAATTACAAACCAAAGTAGAATATACTAGAAAGAGACGAAATCTCTCAAAATGTTATCAAATATCAAAGTTATTAGCAAACTAGCTAATAAACGTCTAGAGGTGATTCATCCAGGCCAACGCCCGCTAGCTCACACCCGAAACCCAAAATACAACTAGCAAAATCCATCCAGGCAAGCAACCTGTTCATCCATGAAAAACATGAACGCCACAGTCATTGGAGAGTAACTCCGGGTTTTCCCAGCCATATCGCAAATAACGAACTTAAACGGAAATACAAAAGTAGAAGCATGCATATATGAATATACATGTGAAATACGAGATGGATAAAAAGGCAATTCAATATATAAGAATATCGATACATGAAGTACAAAACCGTAACCATCATATTATAGAAAGACTCGGGGATGACACTCTTAGGCAACCATACACTCACTAGGGCTTGCATCTCACCATTAGCGTCATAAGTTTGATAAGATTGAGACTCGACAAACAAACCATACCAAGTCATCAAACGATCACAAATAATCAATCATATAATCATCCATCCAAACGTAAGAATACATTGACAACATCTCTTACGGTAAATGACACGCACTACCACCGTGTACATGGAAAGTATGATTAAAATCGAATCCACGGGATAAACATTTCCCTGAACGCATACACGATTCAAACATTTCGTATATGTAGACTAATTTCCTCCTGGTAGAACGACGATCATAATACGGTCCTACTCTAAACCTGGCCAGACTCTCGGAATCACATTTTCCGATTCGACATGCGATAAACATTTCGCATCCAAGACTCGGTCAATCATAGACGCCGAGTACCCCAAATTCGGTCAACCTTCACGAAAGAGGCGGAAAAGAGCACAAGCATCATAACAAGCGGTACGCTACTTGCAATTACACCACCTCGCAAGTATACAACATTTGACGGCCGGGTCAATCAACGCAAAGCGTTCACCTCGCAACAACGTCGTCATATGCCCACTAACACATGCAATTAAGTAGTAAGGATACACTTTTTGTTCCGACATTCCAGCCACACGAACGAATGAGAGTACAAAGCACATAACAATTAGTGCTCAAACCATAACATGAATAAAACCGACTCAAAGTGAGGTATATGAAAAACCGTCACAAAATATGCGATACAAGCAAATGGAACATCATATATTCAAAACAGGAATTTTTAAAGTCATTACGTAAATTTATACGATAAATGAACCATCGGAAATATTATAAATGAAAACATAAGAAAGAAATTGCAAAGGGATTGGCAGCGTGTGCCTGCCGGTCAAGGCGATCGGCTGCCGGCTACCCGGCTGGCACCAATGTCATACTTGAAAACCAATTGAATAAGCAGCGTGTCCTAGCCGGTCAAAGGGAGCGGCTGCCGGCTACCCGGCTGGGACTAATATTACTTGAGAAAAATAAAGACAAAATAAGGTGTGTCTCAGCCGGTCGGCCGGCTGACACATAAAGCATACTAAAATTTTACGTAACAACAATTCAACATCAGCCAATCCCTAGCCGGTTGGGGTCAATTATGCACGAAAAATCACCAATTTCACTAAGGCTCATCATACAACAAACATCATCCAACATTACAAATCATCAATTCTCAATATCAATTATCAACTAACAAACAACTATCATCAACAACACAAGTTCTATGAATACTAATCCTATCCTAAATACGATTACTAACATAGAAAACACATTAAAAACACGTAATGATATCGAGTAACCCTTCACCGTTACCTTTTCGCGTCTTCAATCCTCGTCGAGGTTCTCCTCTACTAAGTAATAGTCTTTGTCGAGGTCTTGAAGGTCACCACCTACAATTAGACAACAAAAGATGAATATAATTCACCTTAGAGAAAGACGGATAAATTGAAAAGCGAGAAAGACGGTAATTTTATTACCAATTAGGATACAGGACGATGAGAGGGAAATATTAAGACGGAAATTAGTGAATTTGAGCGAGTAATGAAGGAGTAGCGATGATCTTAAGATCGATCAAGAATGGAGTTAGGTTTTTGGGTGGTTACTTGGTGAGGAAGAAGAGAAATTTGAATGAAGGAGTTTAGGGTTTAAGGGTAGTATGAGGGAGTAAGTGGAAAATCATGAGAAAAAGCCCATAAACGTCTTAAGACGTAACTTACTCGAAATCTCGCGTAAAGTCCGAAAACGAACTCAGAAATTATAAATTAGACACGGAAAAATTTAATTCTAAACTAAAACTAATTTCGCTGAAAAGTATCCGTATAATTTTTTTTACTATAAAAATAGGGTACATTTGCGGGTGCTACATATCAAATTGGTTATTTTCAAATCCCCTTTATAGGAGACCTTTTTGGAGGGAACCTAGTGAAGAGAAAGTGGAAAATAATATTTTTCAAGAACAACTGGAAGAAGAGTTTGAGTCACCACTTAGGATACCATCTCCATTGAACGTCCTTTACCCACCTTATATGGCGGAGGATAATAAGACAATCGGTGAGATTCGGGCAAGGAATTATGAGGAGCAACCCCTTTGTATTGCATATCCTCCCATGGGGGATGTGAACTTTTAGCTCAATGGTTTCTTCGTCCACAACTTACCTAAATTCCATGGCAAGGTGGGGAACGACCCTAATAGACACTTGGCCGAGTTTCATATAATTTGCCAAGGTGGTATTCCCCAAGGGGTGACCGAGGATCAATTCAAGTTAAGAGCATTCCCTTTTTCTCTTCAATATGCCGCGAAAGAATGGCTCTTTTGCCTCCCGGCTCACTCCGTTACCACGTGGGTAGGCTTGAAGAAAACGTTTCTTGAAAAGTATTATCCGGATTCAAGACACAATCACTCCAAGAAACTTATCAGTACTATTGAACAAGAAATGGGAGAGACCCTTTATGATTATTGGGAGCGTTTCAAAAGTCTTGTGGCAAGATGCCCATACCATGGCATGTCGGGATATGATTTGTTAACGGCTTTCAATGAGGGGTTGTGCCAAAATAACAAAAGAATGATCATTGCCGAAACCGGAGGTTGAATTGACACCCTTAATGTGGCCGAGACCAACAATATTATCGAAAAATTGGTAATGAACACAAGTAGCTATGGAAGAAAGAGTGAAAGGGGAGGGGGCTCTAGGAATGTATCCTCCATGGAGAATCCTTATGCATCTCAAAATCATATGATCACGCAAGAAATGGGTGAACTTAAAAGTATGATGTCAAACTTGGTTGTTAACAAGGGTTACTCATTCTCTCAACACCCCTAACCAATTGAATGCTCATATTGTGGGGGTGACCATGCCAGCAACACATGCTACATCTGTAACACCCCGTAATTTGAAAGACCGAAATTATATTTGAAAAATAATAAATTTATTTTATTTTAATTTATTACGATTTATTTGAATTTATAATAATTTAATATAATTATTTTGAATTTATTTGAAATTAAAGAGTAGGTTATACGGTTTAAACCTGAACTTCATTTAACTATTCCCGAGTCAACTTAAGTCCCGAAACAAACCCAAAACCCGACTCCTACATGTGTCACACGCCCAAAACACCTTTTTCCCTCATTTTAAGGCTTTTGATTACTTTGATTAAACTAATACAAATATCTAAGAGATTTGTAACTTTATCGATCTGTCAACATAAATTCCGCAACAAATCGCTTAAACCCGGACCTGATTTCTTCCTCTTCCACACGGCTCTCTCTCTTCCCATAGGACTAGATATTTTCATTTCTTTTGGTTAAACTAACATAATATCTAATAATATCTAGATATTTATCATAATATCTAAGATATTTATAAAACCCGAGTCAATCCATTAACAACAAGTTCAAAACCCGACTCCCTTTTATCCTCTATATTACACGGTCCAAACCCTCCCCTCTTACTCACTCATTATCTTTTTATTTTACATTAAATCAACTTAATATCTAATTAATGCCTTCTTTAATCTAATCACAATTGTTCTTCGTGTTCTTGATCGTTCTTGAGCAAAATCGTCACAAAACCTTCGTTACTTGGCCAACTCCGTTCTAAATTATATTTCTAGAGTCTCCTCTCCGCTCTTCATCTCCGAGTACGTTTCATTTTCAATTCCGACAAAATCGTTTTCAACACTTTAATTGTTGAAATCAAGTTTTAATACTAATAATGTTATTTTTGTCATTTCTTATAGGAGAAGATTATGAAGACGAGTTTGGTGACTCGTATATTTGAGAAGAAGATTAGTAGACGGGTTTTTAGGTCTTATTTTGGTGCTATTTGGTTTTGTGCTAGCTAAGGTAACGATTACCGAGTTACTCGACGAATTAATGTCACATACTTTTGTTTTTGTTGTTGTTTTTATTATTTACGGTTTTAAGTAGTAATGATGTGGTCGTTATACACCAAAAATAAAACCTAAGTCTACTAACTAAGAAGATAGTGGAAGTAGGGTCAATCTCCACAGGGAGGAAATTAACTAACTGAAATCTAGATCTGCCAATAACAATCTATGGGGTTTTGAAAAGGTTTTAAACTAAACTAAATAAGATTAAAGGAAAGAGAAATAAAGGAAGAAAGTAATATGAAATAAATCAGATAAAGGGAAATATGCTAGGATTCGGTCTACTGCAGTATCGGCATCTATGGTCAACTAAGTCAGTCAATCTATCAATAAGAAGGGCAATGGTTTTCTCCTCTCGGTCTCAAACCACCCTAGGGATTTTCCTAATTAACTATCGTTCTCTTAGGAGTCACCTATCAATTCTAAGCAAGCCTTCCCTTCCAATCTCTCGATCCAGGTCGGGGTTAACTACCTAGCCTAGTCTCCTGCGTGCACTCATTCAACTAGACCTCAATTAAATTGCAAAGATCGATTCTCATATTCAAGACTAACTAAAATAATCTATCATAACATGCCTCTACTACAGTTTCCCTCATCCCAACATACCAAAGAATTAGCTACTCATGCTATTAACTATGCTAACAAAGACGATTAAACATACGACAATAGACATAGTAAAATCGTGGTTAATAAGCATAAACAATAACACAAACTAATTATGACGAGTAGAACAGTAATAAGGATAAAAACGAAAGTAAGAATAAAAGAGAGAAAGTAGTTTACAATCTAAGCAAATCCGGCGTAAAGAACAATCCACGACGAATAACCCGAATGTATACTAAAGATTAAAAGTTCAGATTTAATGGAAGATTAATGTCTACTGATTACTGAATGATTAAAACTGCCTAATAGTTTTTTTCTCCTTAATGACGTAAAAATAAGAGTCATATATAGTGTATCCCACGACTCTTAACCTAATTAACCTAATAGACTTAAAGCCCGTAATAAGATCTACTCGATCGAGGGAAATAACCACTCGATCGAGGCTTTTATTCATGCAAATCAGTCGATCGAGCGATTGATCTACTCGATCGACCAACTGATAACTCCTACTCGATCGAGCAAAAGATGTAGCTCGATCGAGTTCTTCTAGCTCCTAATCACCTCGATCGAATAGAAAGCTCCTCGATCGAGGTCTTCTGGCATAGTACGTAATGTGAGCCATGATCTTGGCTTGATGATGAATGGTTTCACGCTTCCCGAGGCAAGAGCTCCTGTCCCGATCCTTCCTTTCTCCTAAATGCATGCAAAGTGGACTGCTTTGACTCGGTTTCTGCTACTATGCAGCTTGTACCTACAAAATGGTAATGAAAGTACAAAGTAGCCAAATAGGGGCATATGGTGATAAAATATCACCCAAACGACATAGAAATGCGTGCATAAATGGACTAAAAAGTCTATATAAAATACACGCATCAAACTTCCCCAAACCAAACCTTTGCTTGTCCTCAAGCAACTAAATGCAACTAAATGGAACAAAATGAACCTAGGGGAATGGAGCAAGTCTCAGAGCTAGCTACAAGTCAATGTTTAAACAGTTTAATGCACTCGATCAATCATTACAAAGCTTAATGCGAAAGTGAACGAATTCATACAATCTTGGAAATAAATTAGACTTTCAACCTTGCAAAACTCAACCAAATTCGGACTCTCACGGGTCACTCTTCTCTCAACAAGCAAATGGTAAGTAAATATGTATTAGAGAGAGAAGAAAATATAGTCACTCACCTAGACTACGACCGACACAACATGCATTGCTAACTAATATGAAAGATGATTCAAGCACCGTACACACGCATAACCACCGCTCATGGACAATCACGTGCCGAACATTTGCAAAAGTATGGATATGTGAGGCTAATCGGTAAGAAGGGGCAAAACAATTAATGGAAATGTGAGGGTAAATAGCCAAGCTAGTTCCTAACAAAACCGCAATATAACTCGTTCCATCTTCCAACAATCAAAAACTAAGCTCGATGCCTTACCAAATCTAGGCATAAACAACACAAATCCCAAATAACACCTCAACAAGATAATGATACGCATAGGAGGTGTAGAAACAAAAACTTCAGCCAATCATTTTTCCACAATATTTTCTTTATTTTTTTCTTTTTTGGCTGACTGAGGAAAAACCTCTCGATCGAGTGGATTAAGTCACTCGATCGAGGCAATAAAGCACAGAAACTGCTCGATAGAGCTAAACAAACTGCTCGATCGAGGCACAACTAACACTTCTCTTCTTTTTCTCACAAGAAACCCACTCCAATCAATAAAAACGAGCCAAAACTGACACAACGGTAGAATATACCTCGACTACTAAACTAGCTCGGCAAAGGTAGGCTCAGTTTGGAATGTAGTTAAGGGCAACATGCAGATATGGCTTTATGTGGAGTTAATGGGGTAAAATGAGGAAAAGGGAGATGCAAATATTCTCAAAACACGTAATACCGACCACAAACCCAATGCGTGCAGGCAATAAGAAATCAAGATTCATATACAAGCAAATGACACGAGATGTGGGGAGTAACTACTCTCATTCTTAGATGAACTGGTCATGAATGTCACCAGTTATAGGCTCTAAAATATCAGAATATATAAGTAGTTTGCCAAAATGTTAAGTCAAGTCTAATAATCAAATTCAAATTCCAAAATAAAATTCATAAATCACTATTTCGATTTTACTACGTAAATCAAGAAAGGTGCAAAGAATAGTAGAAAATAAACTTGTAGTGCGATTTCATCATGAACAAGACTCCAATCCGACTCAACTATATGCAAAAATAAACGTGATATTGTTGATTTTTTTCAAATTTTTCTAATTAATATGAATTGTAAACGTGAATGCAATACAAATGCAAATGCAGACGCAAAAGGATGTAAAATACTTCCCCAAACCAAAAACAGACAATGTCCTCATTGGTTAGCACAACAGCATAAACGGGAATGGGAGAAAAAACAACCTAATACATGTTCCTAATGAATGAAATATAGACGAAGAATGGAAAACAAAAGGAACAGAAACAAGTCAAAAGACAAAGCTTCCCCAAACCATCATCAAACTGGGGAGCGATCATCACCTACTCCCATCCGTCTCCTCTGTCTCTTCTACCCTGTACGTCGGGTCCCTCTCCTCCTCCTGAGCTAGCCTCCTAGCTGCCAACTCCGCACGTTCCCTCAAGGCCCTCTGTGCCGGCGTCTCGTCTTCATCCTCTCCAGAAGAAGAGGAAGAAGAAGATGGTGAAGGATATCCACCCTCTGGGTATCTGTAGAACGAGGGGTGAGTCCATCCAGCTGGAATAGGACGCCCTATGCGGATGTGGTCCTCATAGATAGGGAATAAGGCCAAGGCCTGATCCCGTCGCATCAGTGCAATATCCCTGCGCATCTCAAGGAGTAAAGCATCACGACGCCCTTGATCCATGACCTCAGGCGTCTCAAACAGGGGAGGACAAATAAAATTAGCTGGAAAAACCGACTCAGGGGGTGGAGTGGTGACAAGTGGGGGTATGACAGTGGTCGGCCCCACCTGTCGAGAACCCGACGTCTCTCCAACTTCCCCTTGAAGGGGAACTCGCTTCCTCTTCTTAGTGGAAGAGGAAGGTAAAGTGGTGAAAGGTAGGTGGTAAACAGGGGGAGGGGGTTTCACCCCTCTCACTGTAGTGAGAGGTGAAAGAGAAGGCAATGTAGGGCAGGGTAAAACGACGGATGTGGAACCACATATCTTCCACACCCGACGCTCAGAGCCCGTAATCCAAGTAAACCCAATCAAGACTGGTATATCTAAATCGACCCCTGGTCCTAAGCGCTGGTGAAACCTAGGGAAGTCTGTATAAAGGTGGCGGCCTATCCTACTGACCAGACCGCCACAGACTACGGCGCTAGACACCCTAGACTCTATGTTCTTCCAATGAAGAGCCACCAAGTAAGCGATGTTCAGGACAAACGGGGTACCGCTATCAATGTTCAGGTACCCCGCTAAGATGGCTAGCTCGGTGTTGGAAACGTTGTTGGGTTCTGGCCTAGCAAAAATCGACTCTCCTAAAAGTCGCAGAAAATAGCGCAGTGCAGGGTGGTGAACGTGGGCTACCCTACGAGAGCCGTAGGGTGTGTGAGAGAGAGCGGTCCAGACCTGGGGCAACAGCTTCCTAGGAGCTGCTAAAAGACCGTCACTTGAAATACCCAAAACCTCCCTAAACCTAGCTAAGGTCCACGAATGTGACTCATTAAAGAGTCGGAAGTGAATGCAAGCGCTAGTCGGTGAGGTAGCATACATATCGGACTCAAAAATATAAGAGCTGAAAAATTCGAGCGTAGGTACACGATATGTATACTCCAACATCGAGTCCAAACCCGACATGCCCGTCCCGTTAAGCAACATACAAACGTCAGTGAGTAAACCTAGCTTCTCTAGGTCGGGACGGTGCAAAAAAACGACTCAAATGGATGGGGGAGTCAAGTAAATAAGATAACCGTTTCCGATGAAAGGTAGAAACAAATTGTACCTCCCGCATCCCTTGTAGTGGCCTGATGGACTCCACGATAGGTGGCTGACTAGCAGCCTTAATAGCTTTCGGTGGTGCAAGTCCTCGAGTAGTGGCCAGCTTATGTGCTGCTAGCCGGCTGATGGTCAACGCCTTCGTACGAGGGGCGAGTGTTGAACTGGAAGGCGGAACAACGGTCTCAGCAGTGACCGTTACAGGAGTCGGAGCTTCAGTGTGCTCCGTGGAGACTGTCTCAGCAGCAGCCTCAGTAGTATTGACAGCAGGTTCAGTCACAACAACAGCGGGAACCGCTTCAGTTGTCGTTTAAGCGACTACCTCAGGAACCGTGGACGTACTTGGGCCTGAACTTGATGCCATAATTGCAAAAAGATCAACAAGAACTAATAAATTGGCATCTAGTTTACTCGGCTAATCCTTTAATCAAACATCTAACCCTATTGAATCGGGAAAGGGGAAGACTATGAATTAGCTAGTAAAATAGGAAAAGAAAACTTACTTGTTGATGACTACCCGAACGAATAGCACTTAATCAATAAATTCGAAAAACGAATTACAAAACCCTAGTTCACGAAAACTCCAATTAACCGAAATTAAAGGGGAAAGGAAGAGGGCTTTTCAATTAATTGCAAAAGTGAATAGTTGGGGTAGATGTAATTGGTAGGTAATTGGGGATTTAGCACAAATTGCAGGTGAGAATTTGCAGAAAAGAAGTCGAAAGATGAAGAACGAAATAGAATTGGGATCGAGTCAAAAGAAAAAGGATCGAGGACTGCCCTTTTATAGGTGAGCTGCTTCAGTCGATCGAGTAGAATTTCTACTCGATCGAGGATTTCTGTAGTCTGAGTTGCTTGATCGAGTAGGTCTGAGTTACTCGATCGAATAGTCGTCTTCTGATGATCCTTATTTTACTCGATCGAATGGAAAACTCCTCGATCGAGCTCTTTTTCTCCCCCAAATCACTCGATCGACTAATAATTTACTCGATCGAGCAATTTGATTTCCGCTTCTATTTCCTGCAAAATCGATACAACACAACACCCAAAAATACCAAAAATCGTCTAACAGAAAAAATAAATTGTTCATCTGAACTACGGATTATATCGTAACAGTCTAATCTAAGTAAAAAGTCTAAATGTCTAAGTGTCTAACGAAAACGCGATAAATGTTATTTACAATGTGCACGGGGTTGCAAACCCGGCTACCAACCAAACAGTTTCTTGAGAAGGCCACCGTTAGGCCTTTGCCTTGCGGAATCACCCTCAGCTGCGGTAATTTCCGTCTTCTTCCTCCACACGTACAATGGTTTCTTCGAGTCTAGCTCCACTTCGGAATCACTTGCGTACATGCGAGCTCCGTTGTCCTTCTTGGACCTCTTCTTCTTGACGTCATCATGCAAACCTGGCTTTCCCGTTTCCAGCTCCAATGCTACTGATTTACTACCTGTAATGCAACACACAACAGCATATTCCTCCAATTCGCTCCCAAGCTGGGGCGGAGGTGTTACGGTAGCAGTGGGGATATCACAGATGGGAGCTATAGGTTCGATACGAACCGAAGCTTTGTCGTGTGTGAATAAATCAGGTGTGATATCAGATAAGGGAAGTGCGTGACATGGTAACACTAGCATAGGACCCTTACTCGCATGAGACTGTGTAATTACTAAGTTCTCCCCACCTATTTGAAAAGTCAAAGTACTGGACCCAACATCGATAACCGCTTGCGCAGTATGCAAGAACGGTCTTCCCAAAATGATGGGAGTGTGAGAGTCCTCAGGTATATCTAAAACTATGAAATCGACCGGGATGAAGAATCTTCCTATTTGCACAGGAACATCCTCTATGATTCCTAAGGGTCGAGACAAGGTCCTATCCGCCATCTGTACCGTCATGTTTGTACACTGAAGCTTGGTAAAGCCTAACCGTTTGGCTAAAGACAAAGGTAAGATGCTAACACTAGCTCCTAAGTCACATAACGCGTTGTCTATGAGATAGGTGCCTATATGACACGGTATAGAAAAACTACCTGGGTCAGACAGCTTAGGGGGGCATTTGTTCTGGAGGAACGCAGAGCATTCCGCAGTCAACGCTACAGTCTCTATGGTATCAACCGACCTCTTACGCAAAAGAATTTCACGCATAAATTTTAGGTAAGAGGGTACCTTTAATAGAAGGTCTGCTAAAGGAACGTTCACCTTGAGATCGCGTACAATGTCAGCGAACCGAGCAAATTCTTTCTCGACCTTAGCCTTCTTCAATCGACCAGGAAACGGAACTGGAATGTCAGGATTACCACGTTGCATATCCTTTACAATTGCATTATTGATCATCCGCTTGCTTAACCCTTTCGAACGAGCTTCTCGCTCATGGAAACCCATCGATCGAGTATCAATATCACTCGAACGAAGATTATCAGGGCTTAAACTGCTCGATCGAGCATCTTCCTCAGTCAATTTATTCGATCGAGCAGTTTGATTATCTCGATCGATCAAATGCTCATCTGGATCACTCGATCGACCTTCAGCACCTTCTCGATCGAGTGACTTGTCCTTTAATTCGCTCGATCGACTGGCATTATCATCTCGATCGAACACATCATCAGCTACAGCCTTCGCAACTTTGGGACGTGCATCAGAAATATCAGCAACTGTATCGGGGCTGTCATAAGCGAGACCGCTTCTCAGAGTAATCATGTTCAGAGTCTCCTTGTTCTTATCAGTTTGAGACGGTAACTGCCCAGGCTGCCTAATGGATCTAGCACCCGCCAATTGAGCAATCTGCGACTCCAAAAGCTTGATAGTAGCATTTGTTGCTTGATCAGATTTACTCATTTGGATAGCTAAAGCTTGGATCATAGACTTCAACTCCCCGACTTCTGAAATTCCTCCAGATGAGGAGCTAGCTTGCTGTGAAGACTGAATTTTCTGAAATCCTTGCTTGTGCGGCGGTTGATACGTCGGCTGTGGTGGTGGAGGTGTAGGATTTAAGACGTTCTGGCTTGTCCATCTCAAATTGGGATGGATATTCCCTTGATTGTAGTACCCACCTCCTTGACGGTATTGTTGAAAGGAAAAGACTTGTTCCTTTTCAGCAAGACAGTCTATAACCGTGTGACCAGTGTCGCCACACCTCTCGCAAGTAATCACATCATCCCGCTGCAACAAATGAACCGTCTGCTGGTTATCTGCAGCTTGTTTCTCCCATTTGTCAAGTCTGGCATTTAGTTTCTCGAATTTTGCATCCAGACCTTCAGAATCAATATTGGCTACCGTCCGTGTACCACTCCGCGCATTACCATACTCAGCACAATGGGTTGCCATCTCCTCTATCAGTTTCCAACCCTTATCATCATCTATTTCCTTCTGGAATCGCCCGTTTGACGCGGCATCTAGAATGGCTCGATGATCATCATATAATCCGTTGTAGAATTGGTTACACAAAAACCACTGTTCGAACCCGTGGTGAGGAACAGACCTCACTAGCGTCTTGAATCGATCCCAGGACTCATAGAGATTTTCATGTACCGTTTGCTTGAAATTAGTAATCTGACCCCTCAAAGCATTTGTCCTCTGTGGTGGAAAATACTTTTTGTAGAAGGCCAGAGCGAGCGTGGTCCAGTCGGTAATACCCAATTCTTCCCGATTCAAGTTCTTCAACCAGTCTTTAGCATTATCAGTAAGAGAAAAAGGAAACAAGAACTCCTTGATCTTGTCAGCTGTGACCCCTTTGGAAACCGGAATAGAAGAACAATAGTCAGCAAAAGTCTCCATATGCTTCCTCGGATCTTCCCCAGCCACACCCCTACATTTGTCCTGCTGGACAAGCTTGATATAAGACGGACGAAGATCGAAAGTAGTTCCATCTTCGTCTGTTGTAAGTTTAAATCCTTGAGGTATACATGCAGCTGTAGGCTCAGAATGGCTAGCAATATTAGGCATCTTTGCTGGCAAAGTAGTCTCGACAGTCAAATCTTCCTCGAAAATGAAACTGTTGAAGACGGATTCAGAAGTACTCAAGTCTTCCTCCTGAACGGTCTTATCTACCCCTCTCTTTCTGCGTAGGAAAGTTCTTTCAGCCTCCGGATCAGCTTCCACTAATTCGAGCCTTTGGGACCTGAGCATACACAACTATAGAGAGACAAATAAGAACAGTCTTAAGGAATTAAAAATTCCTTAAGACAAGACAGAAATAAATAAACAGAAAATTAAATTGCCTCCCCGGCAACGGCGCCAAAATTTGATGTGGTCGTTATACACCAAAAATAAAACCTAAGTCTACTAACTAAGAAGATAGTGGAAGTAGGGTCGATCTCCACAGGGAGGAAATTAACTAACTGAAATCTAGATCTGCCAATAACAATCTATGGGGTTTTGAAAAGGTTTTAAACTAATTTAAATAAGATTAAAGGAAAGAGAAATAAAGGAAGAAAGTAATATGAAATAAATCAGATAAAGGGAAATATGCTAGGATTCGGTCTACTGCAGTATCGGCATCTATGGTCAACTAAGTCAGTCAATCTATCAATAAGAAGGGCAATGGTTTTCTCCTCTCGGTCTCAAACCACCCTAGGGATTTTCCTAATTAACTCTCGTCCTCTTAGGAGTCACCTATCAATTCTAAGCAAGCCTTCCCTTCCAATCTCTCGATCCAGGTCGGGGTTAACTACCTAGCCTAGTCTCCTGCGTGCACTCATTCAACTAGACCTCAATTAAATTGCAAAGATCGATTCTCATATTCAAGACTAACTAAAATAATCTATCATAACATGCCTCTACTACAGTTTCCCTCATCCCAACATACCAAAGAATTAGCTACTCATGCTATTAACTATGCTAACAAAGACGATTAAACATACGACAATAGACATAGTAAAATCGTGGTTAATAAGCATAAACAATAACAAAAACTAATTAAGACAAGTAGAACAGTAATAAGGATAAAAACGAAAGTAAGAATAAAAGAGAGAAAGTAGTTTACAATCTAAGCAAATCCGGCGTAAAGAACAATCCACGACGAATAACCCGAATGTATACTAAAGATTAAAAGTTCAGAATTAATGGAAGATTAATGTCTGCTGATTACTGAATGATTAAAACTGCCTAATAGTTTTTTTCTCCTTAATGACGTAAAAATAAGAGTCATATATAGTGTATCCCACGACTCTTAACCTAATTAACCTAATAGACTTAAAGCCCGTAATAAGATCTACTCGATCGAGGGAAATAACCACTCGATCGAGGCTTTTATTCATGCAAATCAGTCGATCGAGCGATTGATCTACTCGATCGACCAACTGATAACTCCTACTTGATCGAGCAAAAGATGTAGCTCGATCGAGTTCTTCTAGCTCCAAATCACCTCGTTCGAATAGAAAGCTCCTCGATCGAGGTCTTCTGGCATAGTACGTAATGTGAGCCATGACCTTGGCTTGATGATGAATGGTTTCACGCTTCCCGAGGCAAGAGCTCCTGTCCCGATCCTTCCTTTCTCCTAAATGCATGCAAAGTGGGCTGCTTTGACTCGGTTTCTGCTACTATGCAGCTTGTACCTACAAAATGGTAATGAAAGTACAAAGTAGCCAAATAGGGGCATATGGTGATAAAATATCACCCAAACGACATAGAAATGCGTGCATAAATGGACTAAAAAGTCTATATAAAATACACGCATCAAGTAACATGCTAGGTTGTTATTATTATTAAGTTTTATGAGTTTTGAACATATTTAGTGTTTTTGACATGTTGGACGATTTGTTCATAATCAGAATTTTAGTATGAATGATGGTTGAATTGGTTGTTAAAATGGATGGTTGTTAATTAAAACATGTTAGAAATAAATTTGGGGTTGTTGTTGGTGGTGGCCGTGTGTGGTGGACGAGAAACAAGCCGGTTCAGGCCGGTTCAGACCCGGTTCAGGCCCGGTCCAGGCCCGGCAGATCCGGTCTAGGTTGGCCCGTTATTTGGCCTTTGGGCTTGTGTCGATACTTGATTGTTTTGTTGTTGTTTTGACGGGTTTTAAATATGTTAAGCATGCGGGAAATATTAAGAAACGATTTTAGAAATGGTTGACCAAAACAGGCCCAAACCAACCCGTGGGCCCAGTCCAGGCCCGGTCCAGCCCATGACCCGTGACCCCTCCTTTGGGCTTGTGACGGTTTTTGAGTTTATTGTTATTACTATATCATGTTTTGTAATATTTAGCAAGTGAGAAATTTTAATAAGTAAATTATTTAATTAAACGGTTTTCATAATATTATTATTTCTCACATATTAGAAATTATAGCATAAGATTGTAGTTTAATTTGATATCCCTTAAGTCCAGCGGGTTTCGTAAGAATTTATAATTCACATGTTAGAAATTAGAATAAAATAGCATGAAATGAATATGATGTTCCTATGTTCAAGCCTAAATGGCTAAGACTCTGTTTCTAGCCGGTTTGACCAAACGGGTTTGGTCAAACTATGATCTAGTCAGCCCCGTTTTGACTGATGACCCGTCGCGGGACTCGGGTCGGGGAGTTGTCTTCAGGTAAAGTTTTATTTAATGAATGAATGAATGAGCCTTAGTAGATATGAGGCGATATGATATTTGAATGTGATTTATATGCAATTAGTCACATGATAGGAAGTTTTTTCCCGTGACTGTTTAATTGTATGATATATGTCGTGTTGACTAAGTACTCATAGAGAATTATGATTATATGGCGTCTTGACCATTCTAATTCTAAATGAGTACCTTGGACCATGACATTGATAGACCTTACTATCTTTAACGAGTATATAGTTCAGCTTGATAGCTTTTGTGTCACTGCCTGGGATTTTGATACCAAGGGCATGGCTGCCTAATTGCTTCCACTTTGGGAATGGAGCCAGCTTAAGTACTAGCCAACTCTGCTTAGGGGGTCTCCTAGTAGAGATTCTCATGTACTTTTGGTCATGAGACAGGGAATGGGTTAGCTGTTGTCGCTAGGTCTGATCAGTCTAGGACTAGGATGTTTATCCTACCTTGTGGTATAGCCTCGAGTTACAGAAGTCGACTATTGACTGTACTAAGAACTTATGCCTGTTTCTAGACGTATTGGTCTTTCATGTTTGATGATTCTATGAATCGTAGAAGGTGAGATGCAAGCCGGCTACGGTTGATAGAGTTTGGATTACCGGTTGTTAACTGATTCACATGATAGCTACTATGATTAGGGTTGAGTTAGATCTTGGCCATGTTTTAAATGTAACCTCTGAGCTAAATTACTAGCTTCCCTACCTCGTGGTATAGGTTGTTAACTGATTCACATGATAGCTTGCATGAGTAGCTTAGCCTTCATATGCTAGGTTATATGTTAGTTATTTGTTTCATAACATGAAAAGCATATTGTATATGTTAAGGCTTTGAATTTTCCATATACATCTCTTTTATGTTATTCATGTTTTATTAAACTCGACATTTTGTGGCTGGGAGAACTCGGAGTTACTCCCCACTGACTGTGGCTTCCGTGTTTACATTTAAAGCGGTTGGCAGGTTTGTGATGCATACTTGGGTACATTGACGAGCTAGCGAGTGAAGGATTACCTTGGACCTATATTCGGTTCTTAGGATTGTATTATTTAATACACTCTTTTATTTCCGTATTTATTAGGGAGATATGTCTCCCGTTTTAGATACTTCTTATGTATAATATTATTTCCTTTTTGTTATGAACCTTTTTCTTTAAGACACCTTTGTTATGATGAATATATTTAATGGTAGGTTCCGGTTTTAAAATTTACCGATTTTCACTAAAGTGAACCTATTAAAAACGTATTCTCATCTTTTATTTATTTAAATTACTTGTTTATCTTTCCGCAAATTCGAGGGTGTCACAGTTGGTATCAGAGCGATTTCGCTCCCGACGCACGTTTGTGTACCCTAGTATAAATAACTTGACCTAAATAAAATAATAAACTGTGAGATAGAATGGTAGGATGGGTAGAAGTTAAGGACTTTATTTGGTAGTCTATTTGTGTATGCTAATTGATAGGAGTAACTTAATTTGTTTTTGTTTCTTATGAAGATGGTTGGACCTCGTGTAGAAGAGAACGTTGTTAGTGCCAACCAAGTCCCTCCTCATAGAGAAGACAATTGCCAAGGAGGCTATGCTTGGGTGGCTAGCCAAATTGCTAGGAGCAATATTACGCCTTATGGTGGTGAGCCGGACCCTACCGAGCTCTCGGAATGGTTTCGAGAGATGGAGAACCAATTCGACTATTACCAAGTCCTTGAAGAGGACAAGGTAAGGATTGCTCAGTTCTTCCTGGTAAGGGAGGCAGACTACTGGTGGTCTATTTCCAATCCCACCGCTATCCTTGAAATCAATTTCGAGTGGGAATGTTTCAAGTCTCTTGTTGAGGACCGATTTTACCCCATGAAGCTCAAGCAGCAAAGACTCAGAGAATTCATCGATTTCAAGCAAGGTGATTTGATGACCCAAGACTTCACCACTCAATTCAACCGGCTTGCTCGTTTTGCGCCAGGACTCATCAAGGATGATGAAGATAGAGCTTTTTACTATCGTAATAAGCTTAGTGCTTTGCTCCAAAGCAAAGTAAGGAGGAGCTCTACATCTTTCGGAGAATTGTATGGCGATGCCCTTAGGGCCGAGGACTCCATGAAGGCCTTTAGTGATGGGGCAAAGATGAAGAGTCCATCTCCTTTTTCCTCTTTCAATCCAAGGTCAAACTTCCATGACAAAAGACCTTTATCTCCCTCTTCCTCTAATGCCTATGCTAACCAGAGATGTTTCAATGCTTCCCCTCAAGCTCAAGCTCGAAGTCGATTTTGTGACGGTTGTAGGAAACCCTTTCACCCAGAAGTAGGATGCTATGATAGGTCCCTCTTTTGCTTTTTCTGCAAGAAGCCTGGACACCTCATTCGTGAATGTCCCGATCGTCAGACTTCCGCAACCAGTGCCAAAGCTAAAGGATCCAGCTATGTACTCCGTCGAGCCGAAGTCGATGCCCCCCCGGAGATAGTGTCTGGTAGTTTCACTTCTTTAAATCAACCTCGTTTTCTTTTCTCGCCTTCGTCTTTTAATTTCTTCTTATCGTAGTCTTTAATGTTGCTTCCTAAGGTTCCTTGTATCATGTTCTTTTATCCCTACTCTCTTGAGAGGTAGTTTTCTTTTAGCTATCGTAAGGGTTAGTAGATGTGTTTTGAAGGAGTTTCGAATATGATACCTAACTGTCCTATTGAGCTAGTTTCGTGTTTAAATGATTATAGAAAATTGAGAATAAGCTTAGGATGAAACTCTCCTAGTAATTTTAGATTATGAAAACTTGAAGTTGCAATATCTTTTTGAGGATCGAAATAAGTTTAATGATAGTTGTAGTTGTGGTTAGGAAGTTGAGTGATTTTTGTAAATGTTACTTGGGAAGTTGTTGTCGTTAAATGTGGACCCTAACGGGAATAAATACTTTGTGGAATTAGGATTGGATGACACCACTTGAGGAATATCGTCATAAGCGAAAACCGATGTATTGAGAGTTTGGAAGAGATAAATAAATTGATTTACGGTCGCATTGCCCTATGTTTGGCAAAAGTTAAGTGAAATGAGATTTGTGTGACTAATCTCTTTGAGGTTTTGTGATTCAACTTTTGAGGATGAGAAGGTTCATTGTTAATAATTTAGGGTAATGAATTTTGGAATAAATTGGATCAAAGGATTTCATGGTAAGTCTCTTTTTACTTGTGGTTGTTAGCGGTTTTGTTTCCCTAATTATAAATATTTTGATGGTGGTTTCCAATAAGAGTTTTGATGGAGCTAAGAAGATTAGAGTTTGTAATGAATCTTTCATGGGTTGTTAGTTATGGAGTTTACCGTACCGATGGACCTTAGAAGATTCTATTTGAATTTGAATAATTGGCAGTTGTTACTCGATGTGTCATGCTTATGAAATATTTTGGTAGGAATCTGATGATTGAAAATGTTGAGGATATATTGCACGCTCTTGAGGACTAGATTCTGGTGCAGTTAGTGTTGTCGAGTTACGATCGACATTTGAATTTTCATAGATGGAAGATAGTATTGTGGTTCATTCCTCTCTCTTCCCTCAAATTGATCCTTAGTCAATCCGCTACCTTTCAATCCTTTCCCTTTTTAGTCCTTTTTAATCGTTTGGAATTACCTCCGAACTTGAGTAAAGTTCATGATGTGTTCCATGTTTCTCAATTGAAGAAGTATATTAGTGATCCGAGTCATATTATTCAAGAAGAATGGTTGGACTTGGAACCTAATTTGGCTTTGGAAGAAAGGCCGATTCGTATACTTGAAAGGGCTAACAAACAACTCCGAAACAAGGTGGTACCTTTAGTTCGTATTCTTTGGCGTTGTGGAAACGTCGAATCAGAAACTTGGGAAACCGAAGCTAAAATGTAGCTAAATATCCCGAGCTCTTTGCTTGAGGTAAATTTGTTTCTTTCCTTCTTTCTATTCGATTTATTCTTTCGAATATTCCGTTCCTTCTATCGAATAACATTTCTTATAGGTAGATTACTAGAAGCTTTAGTTAGAAATTTTTAGGTATAGATAGTAGAGTTATTACCTTTACTATGAAATTTTTGAACTAAAAGCTTTTGAAAATATTTTAAGGATTTCAAGTAGTTTTACCGTCAAGAAGTGTTGAGACTCGTTATTGGACGACGTTTTCGATAACTAGTTTTCTCATTTGTTGATGCGAAAATGTATATTTTAAGTCTTTGACTTGGGACGTCGATGTTCTTAACTGCAGACGAGAACCTTCCGCCCCGTTGATAAGATCCTGTATTTTTATTACAAATATATTTTTAAAAGGTTTGAAATAGACCTACATATATGTCACATTCCTTCTTCTAAGTTTCGAGGACGAAACTTTTTAAAAGGAGGGGTGATTGTCACAACCCGTAATTTGAAAGACCGAAATTATATTTGAAAAATAATAAATTTAATTTATTTTAATTTATTAAGATTTATTTGAATTTATGATAATTTAATATAATTATTTTGAATTTATTTGGAATTAAAGAGTAGGTTATACGGTTTAAACCCGAACGTCATTTAACTATTCCCGAGTCAACTTAAGTCCCGAAACAAACCCAAAACCCGACTCCTACAAGTGCCACACGCCCAAAGCACCTTTTTCCCCCATTTTAGATCTTTTGATTAAACTTGATTAAACTAATACAAATATCTAAGATATTTATAACTTTATCGATCTGTCAACTTAAATTCCGCAACAAATCGCTTAAAAACAGACCCGATTTCTTCCACCTCCACACGCCTCTTCCCTCTTGTTCCCTTAGGATTAGATATTTTCATTTCTTTTGATTAAACTAACATAATATCTAATAATATCTAGATATTTGATTAAACAAACATAATATCTAATAATATCTAGATATTAACCATAATATATTTATAAAACCCGAGTCAATCCCGTAACAACAAGTTCAAAACCCGACTCCCATTAATCCCTAAATTAGACGGCCCAACCCTCCACTCTTACTCACTTATTATCTTTTTATTTTACATTAAAACAACTTAATATCTAATTAATACCTTCTTTAATATAATCACAATTGTTCTTCATGTTCTTGATCGTTCTTGAGCAAAATCGTCACAAAACCTTTGTTACTTGGTCAACTCCGTTCTAAATTATATTTCTAAAGTCTCCTCTCCGCTCTTCATCTCCATGTACGTTTTATTTTCAATTCCGACAAAATCGTTTTCAACACTTTAATTGTTGAAATCAAGTTTTAATTCTTATAATGTTATTTTTGTCATTTCTTATAGGAGAAGATTATGAAGACGAGTTTGGTGACTCGTATATTTTAGAAGAAGATTAGTAGACGGGTTTTTAGTTCTTATTTTGGGTGCTATTTGGTTTTGTGCTAGCTAAGGTAACGATTACCGAGTTACTCGACGAATTAATGTCACATACTTTTGTTTTTGTTTTGTTTTTATTATTTACGGTTTTAAGTAGTAACATGCTAGGTTGTTATTATTATTAAGTTTTATGAATTTTTAACATATTTGGTGTTTTTGACATGTTGGATGATTTGTTCATAATTAAAATTTTAGTATGAATGATGGTTGATTTGGTTGTTAAAATGGATGGTTGTTAATTAAAACATGTTAGAAATAAATTTGGGTTGTTGTTGGTGGTGGCCGTGTGTGGTGGCTGTTTTGGTGGCCGAGAAACCAGACCCGGTGCAGGCCGGTTTAGGCCGGTCCAGGCCGGTCCAGGCCCGGTCATGGTTGGCCCATTAATTGGCCCTTTGGGCTTGTGTCGATACTTGATTGTTTTGTTGTTGTTTTGACGGGTTTTAAATATGTTAAGCATGCGGGAAATATTAAGAAACGATTTTAGAAATGTTGACCCAAAACAGGCCCAAACCAGCC
>JAIUZE010011994.1:0-59537 GCA_022085475.1 Heliosperma pusillum | reverse complement strand
ACAAACCCGATCGGGTATTTTGTCATCTGGAAGCTTTTGACTAACGCTTCATCTCCTTTTGCTTTGACTTGACTTCCAACATCCCCCTTGACCTCTTGAGTCGGGTTTGTTGATAGGGTTTGATGTAAAGCGATGATTTCTTCCTTTCAATTGATTGATCTTCCGACAACTACGAAACTGTCTTTGCTTCTTCTCTCTTTCGAATTAGTGAACCTTCTTGAAATGCCTTTCACTTGGTCAAGCTTGCTTCTTCAAATCGTCGGGTTCTAGGCAAATTCTCGGGAATATAGAAAAAGGGCGTAGAAACGTCACTTTCCCTACAAAACAAGTTAAAACACAGGAATTCGCCTAGAAGACGATATTAGCTCATAAAATGGCTTAACAAAGCACAAATGACATACAAAACCGAGCTAAACTGGGGGTTAAAACCATACAAATATTCACTTATCAAACTCCCCCAAGCTAAACCTTTCCTCGTCCTCAAGCAAACATAGCAAACAATACCAGGACAAGGTTGCAAGCGTTGGCTACTACACCATCAGGAAACAAATCTCAACTTAAAGCTTTGAAAACATAATGAATCATAACCCAAAAACAACGTGGGCAAGAATGATACATAAACATGGCTGAGATTTACATAACGGCGTAGCACAAAGAATTTCACTATAGAATTTCGGCTCTTGCATGATCTTTTTACAAATGGACTCTCACGGCACACTCGAACACTCATTGTATGTAAAAGGTGATTTCTTTATGTGTAAATGTTTTTGAGACACTCACCTATCTACGACTCATGATAATGTGTCCGCAGTCTAATATGGTAAACAATTCAAAACACAAGTCAAAGATCACAATGCACATAGAAAAGAAGCCGAAAAAAGTAGATGAAGAAGGCTTATGGGAATGGGTGAAGGTGGACAAACAGTTATGGTCATGTGAAGGTTAGAATGAGCTAGCAACTGACCAATGATAAATGGATACTCAATCCAAACTTTCGGTTATATTCCCACAAACGAATAAACGAAACCAGACTGAACAAGTGGCTTATTACATACGAAACACAAGGGTAAACTCCTTCTATTGATTTGACATTTTGAGGAGATACTCACAACTTTTTCTCTTATTTCTTTTTCTTTCTTTTCAATTTCTTTCGATTTTTTTCATTTTTTCATTTTTTCTTTTTCTTTTTTTTTTTTTTTCTATTCATTTTTTTTTTCTTTTCTGAACATAACATCACTTCTTGAATATTTTCGTTCTCCAAATTCACTTTGACATATAAGAACAAATCTTCTCAAAAGAGCACCCATACACCATAGTCTAGCTACTAGCTCAAAGGGTAGGCAGTTTTTATGTGTAGCTATTATTTTGTGAAGCATTTGTGTGAAGAGGTTAATTTTGAGGGGTAATTCAAAGTAAAAAAAGGCTTCAAATCTTAGTGAATCATGAATGCAATGCTTATAGAAATGAAATGAGAACCATACTTATGCGTTTTGACATGACACACATCACAAGGAGAACTACACACACCTAGATGAGACTGGGTATAGATGTACCAGTCTAAGGAGGTTCTACCTTACAATATATGTATTTGCCAAATGTCAAGATCAAGCGTACTCATCTATAGATTCATTCCATGCCTACTGTGTACAAGACTTCCCCATGTATGCACAATTCAATAAATATTGAATCATTATCTTTTGAAAGTTCTAAGTTTGGGAAGTGTAACATGATAGCATAGTAAACAGGCAAGCAAAGCATTAAAAGCATTCAATAATGTTCAGAAATTTTAAATTTTCTCAAAAATCTTCTCTTTCTTTTATTCAAAATTTGAAAAATATAAACTAAAATGCAAAATGGGAAAATGCAATTCCTCCCCCAAGCTAAACATCACATTGTCCTCAATGTGAGCACAAAGACAAAATATGCAATGAGATGCTTAATGGGAAAAAAAGAAAAATGAAAGAAGAGTGAAGCTTACTAGTCACGCGGACTCCCCCAAGCTAGTCTTTTGGACTTGACAAGGAAGGTCTTTATAGATTCTTCAAAAACTCTTTCATCTGCAAAATAAATCCTAATAATGAAAAAAAGGAATAAAAATAAAAATGCAAAAAGAAAAGGAACACGGGTTGCCTCCCGAGAAGCGCAATTTAAAAAGTCGTGCTAGACTCTAGTTCTTTCTTTGAAATCATCCTTTATCTTTAAACTCACTGTCATCCAAGCTCATCTTCATAGCATTCTTAACATTCTCCATCCAAGCCAAACTTTTTCGAGAATAGCCCCTTCTAGCACTTTTAGCAGTAGTGCTTTTAGTATGCTCACCTACAAAAGAATCAACACTAACCTGTGCCTCCAACGGATCCGTCAGTAAGGATTGAGGCATAGAAGAAACAACAGAAGAGTCATCAACATTAAGCACATAACATGAGTCTTCTAGCACAGGACTCCTAACGGTGGAGTTTTTACTAAAGGTCACCTTGTCATCTCCTATTTCTAACGTCAACTTCCCATTCTTAACATCGAAAACTGCACCAGTGGTGTGCAAAAAGGGTCTTCCCAAAATGATTGGGTTTTGAGAGTTCTCGGCCATGTCAAGTACTAGAAAGTCAACGGGGATGAAAAACTTACCAAGTTTGACGGGCACATCTTCTAAAACACCCATAGGTTGTTTTAGAGAACGGTCCGCCATTTGCAAAGTAATATTAGTGCATTTCAAAGCACCCATGTTAAGTTTTTCAAAAATAGAAAAGGGCATGACACTTGCACTAGCACCTAGGTTGCAAAGGGCCTTATCAATGGTGTATCTGCCTATAGTGCAAGGGATGGAATAACTACCAGGGTCCTTAAGTTTTGGTGGAGACTTATTTTGCAAGAGTGCACTACACTCTTCAGTGAAAGCTATGGTCTTAGTCTCATTGAAGGATCTCTTCTTTTTTAGGACTTCCTTCATAAACTTGGAGTAAGAAGGAACTTCGGAAAGCAATTCAAGGAAAGGGACTGTTACCTTCAAGTTCTTGACGACGTCAAGGAATTTACCATACTTTGCCTCCTCCTTGTGCTTGGCTAATCTTTGGGGAAATGGGACTTTGATTTCAATAGGAATCTCGGGCTCTTTCCCTTTTGACATGGGCACCTCAGCTTCAATATTAACAACCACGGGCTCATCATTATGCTTACCACTTCTTGAGGAAATGACATTTATAGTTTCGTGAGGTTGGTAACATTGTGAAAGCAGCTGCCCTTGCTCTTGGTAGGTATTAGAAGAGGTAAATTGGGAAATTTTAGCTTCCAACAATTTGATGGCGGCATCCTTAGCTTGATCACTCTCTTGAATTGAGCTATCATGGTGTCTTGCCTTTGAGCTAATTGCAGAATTATGGCTTCAAGTTTACTTACACCATTGTCTCTCTGTTGAAATTTAAAGGATTGGAGTTGTTCTAGCTTTTGTGTGAGAAGGGCTACTTGAGCTTGTAAAAGCGTCAAAGTGGGGTCTTCTTGCTTAGATTTCGATGGTATGGAGCGGGAATTTCTATATTGAGAATCGTGAATTGCCATGGATTCAATGGTATTGTGAGAATTTTCAACATTGATTTGATCAAATCTTCCATTGTTAGCAGAATCCAGGATTCGACGGGACTCTATATAACACCCATTATAGAATGTGATGGCAAGGAGCCATGAATCTAACCCATGATGAGGACATTCTCTTTGTAAGTCCTTGTACCTCTCCCAAGCTTCATATAGGCTCTCATCATCCCCTTGTTGGAAACCAGTGATTTGACTTCTCAACAAAGCGGTCTTCTCTGGGGGGAAGTACTTTTGGTAGAAGGCAAGAGCTAAGCTCTCCCAATCGGTGATACCTAAAGTAACCTTATCAAGGCTATGAATCCACAACTTTGCCTTACCCTTCAAAGAAAATGAGAAGAGCATCTCTCTAATTTGCTCTTGGGTGACTCCATTTTGTCTAATAGTGGAGCAATAGTCACAGAAGTTTTGGATGTGAAGGTTGGGATCTTCTGTGGCATTGCCACTAAATTGGCTTCTTTCTATGAGGTTAATGAAGGATGGTTTGATTTCAAAGTTTTGGGCTTCGATTTGGGGTGTAGCAATACCCCTTGGAAGTGTTTCTGCGGTGGGTTTGGAATGGTCTGAAAGTCGAACCATTTCCGAATGTGAAGGTGAAGATGGAATGAAGATTGAGTGGTTTTTGTGAATGGAGATGAGAATGGATCTTCTTCTCCTTCAAGATTAGATAGAATATCCGAGTATTTCTCACGAATATGATCTAAACTTAAAGTATCAGAAGCTTTTGAAATTTCGTGAATAGCTTTCGTCTCCTACGCAGAGTTCTTTCTAGATCGGGGTCTAAAGAGATAGAGGTCCCAAGTCTAGAAGATCTGGGCATAAGATTGAAAAAGCTAAGATGAAAAATCAAGAGAGGTCTAAAGGAATTTGAGTTCCTAAAGACTAGATAAAACTAATTGCGATAAAAATCACAAGAAGAGGAAAACTAAACCGTGCTCCCCGGCAACGGCGCCAAAATTTGATCGGGCCTGTCGCAAGCCCAATACAAAGATAAATTACCCAGACTAGGCTAATAACAAATTAATGTAATTAGGGAAGTAGGGGTCGATCCTCAGGGAGATGGT
Source organism: Heliosperma pusillum (assembly GCA_022085475.1). Taxonomy (NCBI): domain Eukaryota; kingdom Viridiplantae; phylum Streptophyta; class Magnoliopsida; order Caryophyllales; family Caryophyllaceae; genus Heliosperma; species Heliosperma pusillum. The sequence goes on along the minus strand of JAIUZE010011994.1, from coordinate 54,891 downwards.
GTTTCCTATGGAATGTGAATTGTCTCGCAATTGAGTTCTATCTAATGATTATCTGGGTTTTGAGATTTTTGATATCTAAACTAATATAAAGCATAAATAAAAACAAAATAAAAACAAAATAAAAATAGTAAAGCAAGTAATGAAAAGCATCTAGGGAAGTAGGTTCACACATATAGATTGATATATTGATGAAATTGGATTTAGGATATGCAAATAATTCATTGAGCGTTCGTAAGAATGGCGTGTTCATTACAATCATAGATCAGATGGTCTAGCAGGCTTTTAGTGCGATTTACTAGGTCTTAATCCACTACGTCACGCTTTGTCTATTCAATTCCTGTATATCTACCTTGGAAAAAATTCCATACTAGTCAAATGATTTTAGCTAAAAATCGTTAACTATCGTTACAATCCAAACATGCATAGACACAATGTTTTAAAGGCACAATTCCTTTATCCAATTAACATCTTTTAATCAATCTAACATGGCTACCCTACACCCTAGAAAGGATGACTACTCACTCATGATGATATCTATGTCTAAAATGATATTAACAATGAAAACTAGGATAGACATGTTTATTTGGTTTTGACTTTTTATATGGTGATAATAACGACGCTAATTGATAATCTAGGAAATGAAACAACGATTATAACGGTACTAAAATGAATCTAAGACAATGTGTAAAGCGAATAACAATCAAACGGAAAACAATAAGAACATTAAACAAGGGATAAAATAGAAATACCTATATGACGATCGATGATGATAATGATAACAATAATAGAAAATCCTTGCACATAATAAACGATCCTTGAATTACAACACTTGTACCCAACAAAGTAGACTACAAAGATTGAAACTCTTATTAATCTAAGCTACGATTTTGATGTGAAATGGACAGAAATAAACTAAGAACTAAAGACTAAAGAAGAAGAAAATGAGAGAAGAGAGACTAGTTCTCCCTTCCTCCTAATCTAAAGAGGAAATGTAAGAGGAGAAAAGAAGAGGATTGTAAAAAAAGATGTGTGTTCAGAAGAGGGGATGGAGCATCTATATATAGCATTAGGGTTTCGTGGGGAAGAGGTCGGGCATTAAACACATAGGATAAAAATAGGAAGTTGACGCCGTTTTGTGCAGAGCAGCACACTTCCCCGATCGGGTACACACAAACCCGATCGGGTATTTTGTCATCTGGAAGCTTTTGACTAACGCTTCATCTCCTTTTGCTTTGACTTGACTTCCAACATCCCCCTTGACCTCTTGCGTCGGGTTTGTTGATAGGGTTTGATGTAAAGCGATGATTTCTTCCTTTCAATTGATTGATCTTCCGACAACTACGACACTGTCTTTGCTTCTTCTCTCTTTCGAATTAGTGAACCTTCTTGAAATGCCTTTCACTTGGTCAAGCTTGCTTCTTCAAATCGTCGGGTTCTAGGCAAATGCTCGGGAATATAGAAAAAGGGCGTAGAAACGTCACTTTCCCTACAAAACATGTTAGAACATAGGAATTCGCCTAGAAGACGATATTAGCTCATAAAATGGCTTATCAAAGCACAAATGACATACAAAACCGAGCTAAACTGGGGGTTAAAACCATACAAATATTCACTTATCAAACTCCCCCAAGCTAAACCTTTGCTTGTCCTCAAGCAAACATAGCAAACAATACCAGGACAAGGTTGCAAGCGTTGGCTACTACACCATCAAGAAACAAATCTCAACATAAAGCTTTTGGAAACATAATGAATCATAACCCAAAAAAACAACGTGGGCAAGAATGATACATAACATGGCTGAGATTTACATAACGGCGTAGCACAAAGAATTTCACTATACAATTTTCGGCTCTTGCATGATCTTTTGACAAATGGACTCTCACGGCACATTCGAACACTCATTGTATGTAAAAGGTGATTTCTTTATGTGTAAATGTTTTGAGACACTCACCTATCTACGACTTATGAAAATGTGTCCGCAGTCTAATATGGTAAACAATTCAAAACACAAGTCAAACATCACAATGCACATAGAAAAGAAGCTTAAAAATATGAATAAGGCTTTGGGAAATGGGTGAAAGGTGGACAAAAAGTTATGGTCATGTGAAGGTTAGAATGAGCCAGCAACTGACCAATGACAAATGGATACTCAATCCAAACTTTCGGTTATATTCCCACAAACGAATAAACGAAACCAGACTGAACAAGTGGCTTATTACATACGAAACACAAGGGTAAACTCCTTCTATTGATTTGACATTTTGAGGAGATACTCGCAACTTCTTCTCTTATTTCTTTTTCTTTCTTTTCAATTTCTTTTCCTTTTTTTTTTTCTAATCATTTTTTTTCTTTTCTTTTCTTCTTTTTTTCTTTTTCTTTTGAACATAACATCACTTTTTGAACAATTTCGTTCTTCCAAATTCACTTTGACATTAAGGAACAAATCTTCTCAAAAGAGCACCCATACACCATAGTCTAGCTACTAGCTCAAAAGGTAGGCAGTTTTTATGTGTAGCTATTATTTTGTGAAGCATTTGTGTGAAGAGGTTAATTTTGAGGGGTAATTCAAAGTAAAAAAGGCTTCAAATCTTAGTGAATCATGAATGCAATGCTTATAGAAATGAAATGAGAACCATACTTATGCGTTTTGACATGACACACATCACAAGGAGAACTACACACACCTAGATGAGACTGGGTATAGATGTACCAGCCTAAGGAGGTTCTACCTTACAATATATGTAGTTTGCCAAATGTCAAGATCAAGCGTACTCATCTATAGATTCATTCCATGCCTACTGTGTACAAGACTTCCCCATGTATGCACAATTCAATAAATATTGAATCATTATCTTTTGAAAGCTCTAAGTTTGGGAAATGTAACATGATAGCATAGTAAACAAGCAAGCAAAGCATGAAAAGCATTCAATTGTGTTCAGAAATTTTAAATTTTCTCAAAAATCTTCTCTTTCTTTTATTCAAAATTTGAAAAATATAAACTAAAATGCAAAATGGGAAAATGCAATTCCTCCCCCAAGCTAAACATCACATTGTCCTCAATGTGAGCACAAAGACAAAATATGCAATGAGATGCTTAATGGGAAAAAAAGAAAAATGAAAGAAGAGTGAAGCTTACTAGTCAACGCGGACTCCCCCAAGCTAGTCTTTTGGACTTGACAAGGAAGGTCTTTATAGATTCTTCAAAAACTCTTTCATCTGCAAAATAAATCCTAATAATGAAAAAAAAGGAATAAAAATAAAAATGCAAAAAGAAAAGGAACACGGGTTGCCTCCCGAGAAGCGCAATTTAAAAAGTCGTGCTAGACTCTAGTTCTTTCTTTGAAATCATCCTTTATCTTTAAACTCACTGTCATCCAAGCTCATCTTCATAGCATTCTTTACATTCTCCATCCATGCCAAACTTTCTCGAGAATAGCCCCTTCTAGCACTTTTAGCAGTAGTGCTTTTAGTATGCTCACCTACAAAAGAATCAACACTAACCTGTGCCTCCAACGGTTCCGTCAGTAACGATTGAGGCATAGAAGAAACAACAGAAGAGTCATCAACATTAAGCACATAACATGAGTCTTCTAGCACAGGACTCCTAACGGTGGAGTTTTTACTAAAGGTCACCTTGTCATCTCCTATTTCTAACGTCAACTTCCCATTCTTAACATCGAAAACTGCACCAGTGGTGTGCAAAAAGGGTCTTCCCAAAATGATTGGGTTTTGAGAGTCCTCGGCCATGTCAAGTACTAGAAAGTCAACGGGGATGAAAAACATACCAAGTTTGACGGGCACATCTTCTAAAACACCCATAGGTTGTTTTAGAGAACGGTCCGCTATTTGCAAAGTAATATTAGTGCATTTCAAAGCACCCATGTTATGTTTTTCAAAAATAGAAAAGGGCATGACACTTGCACTAGCACCTAGGTTGCAAAGGGCCTTATCAATGGTGTATCTGCCTATAGTGCAAGGGATGGAATAACTACCAGGGTCCTTAAGTTTTGGTGGAGACTTATTTTGCAAGAGTGCACTACACTCTTCAGTGAAAGCTATGGTCTTAGTCTCATTGAAGGATCTCTTCTTTTTTAGGACTTCCTTCATAAACTTGGAGTAAGAAGGAACTTCGGAAAGCAATTCAAGGAAAGGGACTGTTACCTTCAAGTTCTTGACGACGTCAAGGAATTTACCATACTTTGCCTCCTCCTTGTGCTTGGCTAATCTTTGGGGAAATGGGACTTTGATTTCAATAGGAATCTCGGGCTCTTTCCCTTTTGACATGGGCACCTCAGCTTCAATATTAAAAACCACGGGCTCATTATTATGCTTACCACTTCTTGAGGAAATGACATTTATAGTTTCGTGAGGTTGGTAACATTGTGAAAGCAGCTGCCCTTGCTCTTGGTAGGTATTAGAAGAGGTAAATTGGGAAATTTTAGCTTCCAACAATTTGATGGCGGCATCCTTAGCTTGATCACTCTCTTGAAATTGAGCTATCATGGTGTCTTGCCTTTGAGCTAATTGCAGAATTATGGCTTCAAATTTACTTACACCATTGTCTCTCTGTTGAAATTTAAAGGATTGGAGTTGTTCTAGCTTTTGTGTGAGAAGGGCTACTTGAGCTTGTAAAAGCGTCAAAGTGGGGTCTTCTTGCTTAGATTTCGATGGTATGGAGCGGGAATTTCTATATTGAGAATCGTGAATTGCCAAGGATTCAATGGTATTGTGAGAATTTTCAACATTGATTTGATCAAATCTTCCATTGTTAGCAGAATCCAGGATTCGACGGGACTCTATATAACACCCATTATAGAATGTGATGGCAAGGAGCCATGAATCTAACCCATGATGAGGACACTCTCTTTGTAAGTCCTTGTACCTCTCCCAAGCTTCATATAGGCTCTCATCATCTCCTTGTTGGAAACCAGTGATTTGACTTCTCAACAAAGCGGTCTTCTCTGGGGGGAAGTACTTTTGGTAGAAGGCAAGAGCTAAGCTCTCCCAATCGGTGATACCTAAAGTAACCTTATCAAGGCTATGAATCCACAACTTTGCCTTACCCTTCAAAGAAAATGAGAAGAGCATCTCTCTAATTTGCTCTTGGGTGACTCCATTTTGTCTAATAGTGGAGCAATAGTCACAGAAGTTTTGGATGTGAAGGTTGGGATCTTCTGTGGCATTGCCACTAAATTGGCTTCTTTCTATGAGGTTAATGAAGGAGGGTTTGATTTCAAAGTTTTGGGCTTCGATTTGGGGTGTAGCAATACCCCTTGGAAGTGTTTCTGCGGTGGGTTTGGAATGGTCTGAAAGTCGAACCATTTCCGAATGTGAAGGTGAAGATGGAATGAAGATTGAGTGGTTTTTGTGAATGGAGATGAGAATGGATCTTCTTCTCCTTCAAGATTAGATAGAATATCCGAGTATTTCTCACGAATATGGTCTAAACTTAAAGTATCAGAAGCTTTTGAAATTTCGTTGAATAGCTTTCGTCTCCTACGCAGAGTTCTTTCTAGATCGGGGTCTAAAGAGATAGAGGTCCCAAGTCTAGAAGATCTGGGCATAAGATTGAAAAAGCTAAGATGAAAAATCAAGAGAGGTCTAAAGGAATTTGAGTTCCTAAAGACTAGATAAAACTAATTGCGATAAAAATCACAAGAAGAGGAAAACTAAACCGTGCTCCCCGGCAACGGCGCCAAAATTTGATCGGGCCTGTCGCAAGCCCAATACAAAGATAAATTACCCAGACTAGGCTAATAACAAATTAATGTAATTAGGGAAGTAGGGGTCGATCCTCAGGGAGATGGTGTTTCCTATGGAATGTGAATTGTCTCGCAATTGAGTTCTATCTAATGATTATCTGGGTTTTGAGATTTTTGATATCTAAACTAATATAAAGCATAAATAAAAACAAAAAAAACAAAATAAAAATAGTAAAGCAAGTAATGAAAAGCATCTAGGGAAGTAGGTTCACACATGTAGATTGATATATTGATGAAATTGGATTTAGGATATGCAAATAATTCATTGAGCGTTCGTAAGAATGGTGTGTTCATTACAATTGACACGGCTATCGCAACCCTATCAAAGATAAAACCTAACGGTCTCAACAAATGTAGTAGAGGCAGTCGGGTATCGAATCCACAGGGAGAAGGAATCCTATAACTTGCTAAGTTTGTCAAGGTAACACAACTGGGGGGTTTATTTAAAAGATTCTCTGACACTACAAAAGGAAAGGGAAAGAGAAATAAAGAGAGAAAAATCAGGAAGAAAAAGAACTAGGATCGTCGGTTCCCCATGGCATCTAGGGTCAGGATAGAAATCAAAGTAGAATCTAAACAGGTTTGTGGGTAGTGAAAAGGTCCTCTCGGTCCGCTATTCGCCCTAAGATATACTAACTTAGCTCTCGCCCTCACTAGTATAATCCCAAAGTTCATCACTGATCTGTCCTCTTCCAATCTCTCGATCTAGGTCAAGGGGGTATCAAATCAATCAATTGAATGCGTCGACTCAAACAATTAAAAGCTATTAAATGCGATGATTGCTTCCAAACCTAATCTAGAGACTACTAATCAACTCATCTTATCTAAGCCACGGTTCCCCTAAATCCTAGCAAGGGAATTAGCTACACATAATAGAAAGAAGAACAACAATAATAAATATGGAACAAAAAGACATAGAGAAATAATTAATTGAATTCAAGAACAATAATACCGAATTGGAAAGAAGAAGAAAATCCGCGGAAGTCCTCCAATTCAGATCCACAAAATTCACAGTAAAAAAATAAGTCTCCGGTAGAAAAATTGCTGTCTAGTCTAAAGTCTAGAGTCCGGAGCGATACCCTACTGTTGCGTAGTTTCACCCCTAAGTACAATAATAGATTACAAGGCGTCCACACTAATTCACGAAGCCCATCAATATAAAACAACTCGATCGAGTAGAAATTGTTGTCCAAACCACTCGATCGAGTGGTTTTAGCGCTCGATCGAGTAAATGCCCAAATCCAACAGCTCGATCGAGTGGATTTGTTACTCGATCGAGGTCTTCTAATCAAAGAGGTGGTCGGTCGAAGGCTTTTGTACTCGAACGAGAGTTTTGCTCATGGATTTCATTCTTGCATTCCTTTAACACGGATTCACGCATTCCGAGATACCAAGATTCCTTTCCGACTCACTTATGCATACTTGAGGAGCTACAGAATGGCTAGTTTTCCGTCATTCTGGTTCACATCTGCAAATATTACAAAACAAACCAAAGTAGACTATTCGAGGGATATTTGTACTGTAACACTACTAAATGACCATGGAAATGCGTGTAAATATGGCCTAAAAGGTCTATATAAAATACACGCATCAAACTTCCCCAAACCAAACCTTTGCTTGTCCTCAAGCAAGAAAGGATGCAGCAAACAAATGAAACAAATAAACTCCGGACTACCGCAAATCGCCTGCTTGAACCAATTTAATGCAACAATCAAACTCAGCAATAATAACAAATGCAAACGAATTGAACCGTCGACCTTGCCAGACCATCAATGTCGGACTCTCGCGAGTCACTCTTCTCTCAGCAAGGCAAAGGGTAAGCAAGTTATGTGTAAGAGAGAGAAGGAGAAAATAGTCGCTCACCTAACTACGACCGTCGCGTTCATGCAATGCTAACTAATATGATAAATGTTTCAGTTACCGTACGCACGCACAACCACCGTTCAAGGAATATCGCACGCCGAATACTCGCAACATTTGGATAAGTGAGGTTATGGGTAAGAAGGGGCAAAGCGATAATGGAATAGAGGAGGTAAAGCGTCAAGCTAGCTACCTGATCTTAATCAAATAGCAAAGCGATAATGAAGCACACAGCCACGATTCGGCCAACAACTCACTAAAACCAACAGGATGGAGTGAAAACGAACTGGTTAGCTTATTCAGCTCTATCTGAATCCCCAAATGATATGAATAAAGCACGGGAACAGAGATCAATTTCTTTTGTGTTTTTTTTTCTTTTCCTCTGACAAATTTTTTTTTTTTTTTTTCTTTTTTTTTTTTTTTTTTCCTCGTTTATTTCATCAAAATTTCCAGCTAACATTTCCACGAAAACAAATTTCAAATTCAATTCCCAATTCTTCAGCTACCAACTCCGTAGCAAGGATGCAAACCAAACTGATAAAATGAAGTAAATACCTCAACAACCACTACTAGACTAGCTCGACGCAAGGTAGGCTAAAATTAGGATGTAGATTGTGGGTCAACTGGCAGTTTTGGCTGAATGTGGAGTTAACTGGGTAATGAGAAAAAGGGAAATTGCAAGCATTCTCCAAACGTGTGATACCGACCACGAACCCGTACGTGCAGGCAATAAGAATCAAATTTCATATACATGCAATGCGATGACACGAGGGAGTAACTACTCACAATCCTATATGAACTGGTCATAGATGTCACCAGTTTAGAAGCTCTAATCCTCAGAATATGTAAGTGGGTCGCCAACATGTCAAGTCAAGTCTATTCGTTCAGCATCGATTAACAGAAAATGATCATGCAAGAGATATTAACTGTGCAAGGCTTAAGTCGAGACTAGATGAAGAGTAGGAGAAAAACGTTCCGACTCGACTAAAATGCAAAATTAAGCATGAAATTGCTGTTTTTGGAATTTTTTTTTTTTTTTTGGGATTTTTTTTTTGAGTGATTAACAATGCATACGAAAATGTAGTAAAACGAAATGCAGACACGATATTGATGCAAAACCTAACTTCCCCAAACCAAACCGTACAATGTCCCCATTGTACAGAGTAAAGGAAAAAGAATTGCAACCTCGAGAGAGACGGAAACTTACAGGAATGCGTGTATGACCGACTTCCCCAAACCAGACCGGAATGATGTGCTCCAGGGAGTCGATCGAGTGGAAAACTACTCGATCTAGTGAAAGCGAGATGGGGCTTGCTCGATCGACTGGAAAACCAACGCGTCCGAGAGGGTTCCTTCGCAGGAGTACTCGATCGAGGGCTTATAATGCTCAATCTACTGAAATACTGCTCGATCGAGCAAATGCATCAGAGCAGTTAATACCAAAGCAGCGAGAAGCAAGAAATGACGCAATTGTATTGTTTGAACAATAAAACAGAAATAAACTACTAAAAACTTAAGAAAACGATACACAAAACGATGATAGATCGGGTTGCCTCCCGATAAGCGCAGGTTTATAAGGTCCCGCACGACCCTTGAGCTTCAATCATCAAGCTCCTCGTTTCCGTCGAAGAATAGCACTTCGACGCGACCCACAACACTGTCAGCTCCATAGTAATGTTTCACTTGATGACCATTAACCTTGAACCGTTGACCCTCAGAGTCTTCTATCTCAACGGATCCAAACTAAGTAACAACAGTTACTGTGTACGGACCACTCCACCTGGATTTCAGCTTACCAGGAAATAGACGCAGTCGGGCATTGAATAGTAACACCTTCTGCCCGACTTGGAACTCGCGAGGTATGATCCTCTTATCGTGCCAACGTTTGGTCTTTTCTTTGTAAATACGCGAGCTATCATAGGCATTCAGACGGAATTCCTCTAACGCATCTAACTGCAACAACCGTTTCTCACCACACAAGTTAGCATCATAATTAAGTTGGCGGACTGCCCACCAAGCTTTATGTTCTAGCTCAACAGGTAAATGACAGGACTTCCCGTACACCAATCGATACGGTGAGGTACCGATAGGTGTCTTAAATGCGGTCCTGTAGGCCCATAAAGTGTCCTCTAGTTTGGCACTCCAATCCTTCCGCGATTTAGACACGACCTTACTTAAAATCTCCTTGAGTTCCCTATTAGAGACATCAACCTGCCCACTAGTCTGAGGGTGATACCCCAAACCCCTACGATGTTTGACACCATATTTAGACAGTAAGGTCGTTAGTTGCTGGTCCCTAAAATGCATACCCCTATCACTAATGACAACCCTAGGGACGTCAAAACGAGGGAAAATGGTCTTACGAAACAGCTTAATCACGGTCTTAGCATCACAGTTGGGAGTGGCGATCGCTTCTACCCATTTAGACACATAATCTACAGCTACCAGAATATACCTGTTACCAAGACTCGATGGGAATGGTCCTTGATAATCAATGCCCCAGACACCAAAAAGCTCGACCTCTAAAATGCCGTTTTGGGGCATTTCATGTCTCTTAGATATGTTTCCTGTCCGCTGGCAAGCATCACAACTAGCAACAAAAACTTTAGTGTCAGCAAAAAGAGTAGGCCAATAGAAACCAGACTGTAATACCTTAGCCACGGTGCGCGATGGACCGTGGTGACCTCCACAAGGGGAAGAATGGCAGCCTTCTAGGATAACTTTGATCTCCCACTGTGGAACACACCGTCTGAAAAGACCGTCTGCGCATGACTTGAACAAGTATGGATCATCCCAGAAATAATCACGCACATCATGTAGAAACTTCTTCCGCTGCTGATAAGACATATCAGGGGGCAGCTTCTGGCTGACAATGTGATTGGCATAATCTGCAAACCAAGGTTCAACACCATCGTTAGACTTTATAGAATGGACAGTGCATAAAGTATCATCAGCAAACGCATCATTAATGGGAAGAGAATCCTCCCCCTCCTGTCGCGTCAACCGCGAAAGATGATCCGCTACAACGTTCTCAGCTCCTTTCTTATCCCTGATTTCCAGATCAAACTCCTGGAGAAGGAGTATCCACCTCAGCAATCTGGGTTTAGCTTCTTTCTTGTTTAGAAGGTGTTTTAACGCTGCATGATCTGTAAAAACAATAACCTTAGAACCCAACAGATATGATCTAAATTTATCAAGCGCATAAACTACAGCTAAAAGCTCCTTCTCTGTGGTAGCATTTTTCACTTGAGCCTCATCCAGAGTTCGGCTCGCATAGTAAATAGCATTCAAAGCTTTGTCTTTCCGCTGGCCGAGCACCGCTCCTAATGCGTAATCGCTTGCATCGCACATAATCTCGAACGGCAGCGTCCAATCAGGAGGCTGAATAATGGGTGCAGAGACCAAAGCCTGTTTCAAAGTGTTAAAAGCAGAAAGACAATCATCAGTAAAATCGAAAGGAGCATCTTTTAATAGCAACTGTGTAAGTGGTTTAGTAATTTTAGAGAAGTCCTTGATGAACCGGCGATAAAAACCGGCGTGACCAAGGAAACTCCTCACCCCCTTCACGTTAATAGGAGGGGGTAATTGCTGAATCACTTGCACCTTTGCTCTGTCTACCTCAATACCCCTATTCGAAACCAAGTGCCCAAGGACGACTCCCTCATTGACCATGAAATGGCACTTTTCCCAGTTCAGCACCAGATTAACCTCGATACATCGCTGCAAAACTTTGTCAAGGTTAGCTAAACATTTATCAAAATCATTCCCATAGACACTGAAGTCATCCATAAAGACTTCCATGATAGACTCTATATACTAAGAAAATATCCCCATCATGCATCTCTGAAAGGTAGCTGGGGCATTACACAAACCAAAAGGCATTCTGCGATAAGCAAAAACACCCTTGGGGCAAGTAAAAGTGGTCTTTTCCTGATCATCTGGATGAATAGGGATCTGGAAGAACCCTGAGTACCCATCCAGATAACAGAAAAACTCATGAGAAGCTAACCTCTCTATCATCTGATCAATGAAAGGAAGGTGGAAATGATCTTTCTTGGTGGCGGCATTTAACTGCCTATAGTCTATACACATCCGCCACCCGGTTACTAGTCGAGTAGGTATTAATTCATTCTTTTCATTTTTAACAATTGTAGTACCTCCTTTCTTGGGTACGACCTGAACTGGGCTTACCCATTTCGAGTGGCCAACTGAATAAATAATACCTGCATCGAGCAGTTTCATCACCTCGGTCATCACAACCTCCTCCATCTTCGGGTTCAGCTTTCGCTGACCCTGTCTGCAAGGTTTATGACCTTCTTCCAGCTCAATCCTGTGCATACAGACGTCAGGGCTGATGCCCTTGATGTCATCCAGTGAATACCCCATCACTTTCCTGTTCCTCTTAAGTACAGCCAACAAAGCGGTTAGCTGTTCCTCATTCAGTTTAGAACTGACAATAACTGGAAATTGCTCGGTATTATCAAGAAAAGCATATTTAAGGTGAGTTGGAAGGGGCTTACGCTCGGGAACTTTTACCTCGACGGAACACAAGGCGTGACCCAAGTGTCCCAGCTGTTCTTCCTCCGCATCAGTCAATTCTTCCTCATCGGCAGTATCTCCAAGCAATTTCAGCACTCCGTCATTGTCATCAAAATAATCTGCACACTCATCTAGCAATGTTAAAGATTCCAACGGATCCTTCATCAAGGAATCCGGCCAGAACTCATAAGTGAACTCATCAATGATATCAACAGAAAAGCAGGCATCCTCTATCATTGGTCTAGATAAAGTGTCATGTAAACTGAACGAAATCGTATCATCCCCCACGGCTAGAGTTAAACGCCCGTGTTTAACATCTATAATGGCCCCAGCTGTACACAAAAACGGCCGACCCAAAATAATTTGGGTACGGGTATCCTCAGCAATGTCTACAACTATGAAGTCAACAGGAATAAAAAACTTGCCCACCTTAACAGGCACGTCTTCTACGACACCTAAGGGTCACCTAACAGATCTATCGGCCATCTGCAGGGTGATGTTGGTCGTCTTAAGACAACCCATGTTAAGCTTACGACAGATAGAATAAGGCATGACACTTACACTAGCTCCAAGATCACATAGTGCCTTATCTATCACGACATCTCCTATAACACAAGTAATAGAGAAACTACCCGGATCCTTCAGTTTCGGGGGAGACTTGTTCAGGATTAAGCTACTAGACTCTTCCATAAAGGCGACAGTAGCGAAACTCTCAAGTGCCTTCTTACGCGTAACAATATCTTTCATAAATTTGGCGTAAGGAGGTACTTGAGTGATTAGCTCGGCAAAAGGCACAGTTACCTGAATGTTTTTAACCATGTCTACAAACTTGCTGAACTGTTTCTCCGTCTTTGAATCACGCAAACGACCTGGGTATGGGACTCTGACCATCGGAGACGGGTCCCCAATTTTCTCTTTACTCGGTATCCTCTCAGCAGGGGAAAGTACTTCGTCGCACAAAATCTCGATTCGTGTGCCTGACGTCTCACATTCACTCGATCGAGACTTATGTGCACTCGATCGAGTGATTCCTTCCTCATCATCCTTCGATCGAGTGAAATAGTTACTCGATCGAAGATCTTCTAACACCGGGCTACTCGATCGAGTATGTTGATTACTCGATCGAGGAAGTTCTTCAGCTGAATCACTCGATCTAGTAATGGGTCCACTCGATCGAGCAGTATTATTGACAAAATCCTTCGATCGAATGGTATTTTCATTCGATCGAACACTTCTCTGCACATCTTCAGTTAATTCATCCGAGACATCATCGACCTCGGTCTGCGTGCTTTCAGGAACGTGTACAGGACCGTCATAAGCACGACCACTTCTCAGATTTATGGCATTGACTGGGTCGTTGGTTGAAAGTAGTGAATTGCATCTGTCGAGCAGTTTCCGGAGGGTGTCCGCACTAGATTGTTGCTCAAGCTTTTGCGCATTGACAGTGGCCTTGAGATCTTCATATTCGGCTTGGGTAATGAGTACCTTGCCTTCATCCACGGGTGGTTGAGATTGTGCAGCGGTTAGCTCGGCGTATAACTCGGAAAAAGAACCCCCTTGCTTGAATTTCCTATAAGCAAGAACCCTTGCTGAATCGGCTAAACAAGTAATAGGATCATGTCCCTCATCACCGCATCTACCACAAACCATCTCAATAGCTTGAACTTGGTGTATTTCACCCAAATTCCCCGTTTCTACCACATGAACTTCTTCAACAACAGTGTCCCTCCTTCTCTCCGCTCTAGGATTACCGTAGCTAGCAGAATGGATGGCCATATTTTCGATAAGTTGCCACCCTTCATCATCATCCACATTAGCCTGGAATCTCCCTCGTGCAGCTGCATCCAGAATCATTCTTTGTTCAGAAAGCAACCCATTGTAAAATTGACTGCACAAAAACCATTGCTCGAACCCGTGATGCGGAACTGAGCGAACTAGCTTCTTGAACCTGGCCCATGCTATACTCAAATCTTCAGTAGTAGATTGAGTAAAGTTCGTGATCTGGCGGCGCAGCGCGTTGGTTCGCAGGGGAGGAAAATACCGTCTATAGAATGCTAGGGCTAGCGAACTCCAATCTTTAACCCCAGCAGCCTTCCTATCTAAATCTCTCCACCAATCCTTAGCATCGCCAGTCAAGGAAAAAAGAAAAAGGAATTCCTTTACCTTGTCTTGCGTAACACCAGCAACTACAGGAATGGCGGAGCAATAGTCTGTAAATACCTCTACATGCCTAGCTGGGTCTTCATCTACCATACCCCCGAATAAATTCCGCTCCACTAAACTGTAGTAGGACGGAGGTATTGTGAAGGTACCCTCATCAGCAAGAGGGAGGGTAATTCCCTTAGGTAGAGTCTCAGCACTGGGCTCAGAATGACTAGCAATTTTAGGCATCCTGCAGAGAAATTACAGCCGCAGCAGGTTCAAATGATCCTCTTTTAGGATTTATACCTGCAAATACTAAACACTAACTCAAATATGAGAACAGCCTCAAGGAATAAATTCCTTGAGACAGAGACAATCTAAAGAAAGCTACAAAATTACACCGTCTCCCCGGCAACGGCGCCAAAATTTGACACGGCTATCGCAACCCTATCAAAGATAAAACCTAACGGTCTCAACAAATGTAGTAGAGGCAGTCGGGTATCGAATCCACAGGGAGAAGGAATCCTATAACTTGCTAAGTTTGTCAAGGTAACACAACTGGGGGGTTTATTTAAAAGATTCTCTGACACTACAAAAGGAAAGGGAAAGAGAAATAAAGAGAGAAAAATCAGGAAGAAAAAGAACTAGGATCGTCGGTTCCCCATGGCATCTAGGGTCAGGATAGAAATCAAAGTAGAATCTAAACAGGTTTGTGGGTAGTGAAAAGGTCCTCTCGGTCCGCTATTCGCCCTAAGATATACTAACTTAGCTCTCGCCCTCACTAGTATAATCCCAAAGTTCATCACTGATCTGTCCTCTTCCAATCTCTCGATCTAGGTCAAGGGGGTATCAAATCAATCAATTGAATGCGTCGACTCAAACAATTAAAAGCTATTAAATGCGATAATTGCTTCCAAACCTAATCTAGAGACTACTAATCAACTCATCTTATCTAAGCCACGGTTCCCCTAAATCCTAGCAAGGGAATTAGCTACACATAATAGAAAGAAGAACAACAATAATAAATATGGAACAAAAAGACATAGAGAAATAATTAATTGAATTCAAGAACAATAATACCGAATTTGAAAGAAGAAGAAAATCCGCGGAAGTCCTCCAATTCAGATCCACAAAATTCACAGTAAAAAAATAAGTCTCCGGTAGAAAAATTGCTGTCTAGTCTAAAGTCTAGAGTCCGGAGCGATACCCTACTGTTGCGTAGTTTCACCCTTAAGTACAATAATAGATTACAAGGCGTCCACACTAATTCACGAAGCCCATCAATATAAAACAACTCGATCGAGTAGAAATTGTTGTCCAAACCACTCGATCGAGTGGTTTTAGCGCTCGATCGAGTAAATGCCCAAATCCAACAGCTCGATCGAGTGGATTTGTTATTCGATCGAGGTCTTCTAATCAAAGAGGTGGTCGGTCGAAGGCTTTTGTACTCGAACGAGAGTTTTGCTCATGGATTTCATTCTTGCATTCCTTTAACACGGATTCACGCATTCCGAGATACCAAGATTCCTTTCCGACTCACTTATGCATACTTGAGGAGCTACAGAATGGCTAGTTTTCCGTCATTCTGGTTCACATCTGCAAATATTACAAAACAAACCAAAGTAGACTATTCGAGGGATATTTGTAGTGTAACACTACTAAATGACCATGGAAATGCGTGTAAATATGGCCTAAAAGGTCTATATAAAATACACGCATCAACAATCATAGATCAGATGGTCTAGCAGGCTTTTAGTGCGATTTACTAGGTCTTAATCTATCATGTCATGCTTTGTCTATTCAATTCCTGTATATCTACCTTGGAAAAGAATTCCATACTAGTCAAATGATTTTAGCTAAAAATCGTTAACTATCGTTACAATCCAAACATGCATAGACACAATGTTTTAAAGCACAATTCCTTTATCCAATTAACATCTTTTAATCAATCTAACATGGCTACCCTACACCCTAGAAAGGATGACTACTCACTCATGATGATATCTATGTCTAAAATGATATTAACAATGAAAACTAGGATAGACATGTTTATTTGGTTTTGACTTTTTATATGGTGATAATAACGACGCTAATTGATAATCTAGGAAATGAAACAACGATTATAACGGTACTAAAATGAATCTAAGACAATGTGTAAAGCGAATAACAATCAAACGGAAAACAATAAGAACATTAAACAAGGGATAAAATAGAAATACCTATATGACGATCAATGATGATAATGATAACAATAATAGAAAATCCTTGCACATAATAAACGATCCTTGAATTACAACACTTGTACCCAACAAAGTAGACTACAAAGATTGAAACTCTTATTAATCTAAGCTACGATTTTGATGTGAAATGGACAGAAATAAACTAAGAACTAAAGACTAAAGAAGAAGAAAATGAGAGAAGAGAGACTAGTTCTCCCTTCCTCCTAATCTAAAGAGGAAATGTAAGAAGAAAAGAGAAGAGATTGTAAGATGATGTGTTGAGAAGAGGGCTAGAGCATCTATATATAGCATTAGGGTTTCGTGGGGAAGAGGTCGGGCATTAAACACATAGGACAAAAATAGGAAGTTGACGCCGTTTTGTGCAGAGCAGCACAAAAACCCGATCGGGTACACACAAACCCGATCGGGTATTTTGTCTATCTGGAAGCTTTTGACTAACGCTTCATCTCCTTTTGCTTTGACTTGACTTCCAACATCCCCCTTGACCTCTTGAGTCGGGTTTGTTGATAGGGTTTGATGTAAAGCGATGATTTCTTCCTTTCAATTGATTGATCTTCCGACAACTACGAAACTGTCTTTGCTTCTTCTCTCTTTCGAATTAGTGAACCTTCTTGAAATTCCTTTCACTTGGTCAAGCTTGCTTCTTCAAATCGTCGGGTTCTAGGCAAATGCTCGGGAATATAGAAAAAGGGCGTAGAAACGTCACTTTCCCTACAAAACATGTTAGAACATAGGAATTCACCTAGAAGACGATATTAGCTCATAAAATGGCTTAACAAAGCACAAATGACATACAAAACCGAGCTAAACTGGGGGTTAAAACCATACAAATATTCACTTATCACATCACACCCTCTTTCCCAGGAATAAAGCAGCAAATCCGCAGGACGAAGAGATCTGCTATGCCCGTCAACCAAACCGATATCAACCTCCTTGCCCATAGAAATACCAGACCTATAGCAGATGTCGAATAAGAAATAGCGTGGTCCCCACACATATCACGCCCTCTTTCCCAGGAATAAGGTGTCACGAACGAGGTTATGCCGATGCTTAACCCCCACAGTACAAGTACAAGAAATAGCGTGGTCCCCATACACATCACCAGCAAAAACCGGAGAGCAAGCAGGACAACGCCTAGATACCGTGAGTAACGGGACACCCATTCGATACCCCAGCACACTACGGTAAGTCCTTCTGTTCATAGTCTGACTCAACCCAGAAATAGGAACCGCACGCAACCAATCAGAGGAGTGGGCACCCTGCTGAGACTTCCACAACGCAAGCTGACGCGATGTCAAAGAGAAAACAGATTCTGAAGAAGCAGCAACCGTCGCGAAATATATATTTGCCAATTTCTTCATAAATTTAGGGGCAGCGATTTCACTAGGATCACGTAAAAAATCAGAACCTGTAGCCTCCGAAATCACCCACAAGGCATCATCAAAAGTAGGACCAGCATCTACAATACCAGAAGGCCGCAGGAGCGTAGCCTGCAAATTTGCATACTGGAAACGGGAAGCCAGAAAAGCATAGTGTAAAACATCCCATGCAGCATAAACACCGAGCCCACCTAAATGAAAAAGGAAAGTGGCAAGGCGCCACTGCCACTCCCCAAAACCAGGCTCAGACGCATTGACAATACGTTCCAAGCTAAAACGAAGTGCTGCATCGAGCGAAGATGGACAGACCCAAAGATTCCCGGGGAGCAAGTACGAAGAGAAAAATAGAGCTTAGAAATACCAGTACATGCCCGAAGCAGAAGTAACTTGCATTGAGGGTCCTCAATCCTCGCGACTAAGTCCATAAGCTCAATGGTCTTAGTCACTCTACTCGCCACAAACTCACTGCCATAAATCGGACTAGTACTGACAGGTCCACCCAAATTAGAGACACCACGCAAAGGTCGAGCAATAGTAGGGGGAAAAACACCCGGAAGCCGACTCCGAGGATCCTCAATAGGGCACAAGACCTCAGTCTTAGCCACATAAAGAGGGAGACCAAAGCAAGGCAGTCCCACGACGGATTTCCTGTAGCATAGTCACACGATCAACAAGGTTGAAAGCATTCTGGAAATTATCCAGCAACATAGACAGTCCCACATCACCACCACGGGCCTCAAGGAGCCGATTCAAGGAATGCAAGATAGCCTCTCCTCCGCCGGACACCCCGACCCCAAACTTAAGACCAGCAAAATAAGCAGACAAAGATGGACCAACCAGATACGCACCAACCTTAGAGACAAGACGTCTCCAGACAGTACCAACAGCGAGACATGAAGTTGGTGAGAAGCCGAGAGACAATCTGGGCCCCCACCCCTTTAGCTACAGCAAAGCTAAGTTTAGTAAAAATATAAGCGGCCGCCCGAACCTCTGCATCCTGAAATGCCGAGAACTTCAGGATCCGCTTGAGCAAGGCAACAATATCCGAACCCAGCTTCCCAAGCGAAGAGAAAGAGAAGGGAATGAAACCATAACCAGCTGTCGCGCATGAATCCCCATACTTAGCACAATTTCACTGAGCAGCAGTAGCGACAACCCGTCCCGGCACAAAACCCCCATATTATTATTATTATTATTATTATTATTATTATTATTATTATTATTATTATTATTATTATTATTATTATTATTATTATTATTATTATTATTATTATTATTATTATTATTATTATTATTATTAATTTTTATAGAAGGGTGCGCGCATCTTTCATTAGTAGAAAAATAAAAAATTTACATGAAATTGGTGGGGAGCCGAGAGACAATATGGGCCCCCACCCCGTTAGACACTACAAAACCAAATCTAGTAAAATTATAAGCAGCTACCCGAGCCCTTACATTCTGAGATACCGAGAATTTCTGGATCCGCTTGAGCAAGTCAATAGTATCCGAACCCAGCTCCCCAAGCGAAAAGAAAAAGAAGGGAAGGAAACCATAACAAGTTGTCGCTAGATCTGGCAAAAGCAACCCGACCCGAAAAGGCTGACCCGAAAAGAAAAAGAGTCCCGTATCTTGCCCACCAAGGGATGCAAAACCAAAGCGAAAAGCAAGGGTCCCAAAGGATCACCCTGATGGACTCCCTGACAGGACCACTAACAATGTTCCCCATAATAAAGACGGGCATGACTAGAGTAACAGAACTCCACCCAACGGGAAAGAATCGAGCAACGACGGCGAACTTCCAGAAGCAAGGTTACACGATTTACAAGGTTGAAAGCATTCTGGAAATCAACCAGCAACATAGAAAGCCCCACATCCCCACCACGAGCCTCAATGAACCGATTCAAGGCATGCAAGACAGCCTCTCCTCCACCGGACACCCCAACCCCAAACCCAAGACCATTAAAATAAGAACACAAAGAAGGACCAACCAAACAAGCACCTACCTTAGAAACAAGACGTCTCCAGACGGTACCAACAACAATAGGACGAACACCACCACCAGGTTTAACAAGCGGCGTGAGCGGAGCGCTGGCAATGTACTCACCAAGAGTTAGTGGACATCTGCCCTCAAGAAAAAGATTGACCACCCTAGCAATAGAAGCGATCAGATCATCAGAGATAGCCACAAAGGCGCCACTCAAGCAGTCCATAAGGTTTTGGGCACGAAACCCATCCCTCCCGCAAGAAGTGCCACGAGGGAAACTACGAATCATATCCAAAACCACACCCGAAGAGGCAACAAGCTAAGAGAATGATGATCCATAGGCAAAGGAGGCAAGGAAGGAGATGGGGCGACTGGGTGCTTTTTTCGCAAAGCCCTAAGAGTGGCATCAGAGTAGGGGGCCACGCCAGAGGAAGAAAACACACTAACAACAGTAGTATAGTGGCCATCACAAATCTTCCGCCGATATTGGCGGAGGTTAAGCACACTCAAATCCGGGTCCTCCTCTACATGAAACGAAGGAGGAACCTCAGCCAAACACTCCTACAAAAGCTGCAAACCCCCTCCAGGCACCCCCCAAGCAAGAATAGCCCTGGTAATACACTCCTTATTATTATTATTATTATTATTATTATTATTATTATTATTATTATTATTATTATTATTATTATTATTATTATTATTATTATTATTATTATTATTATGATTGAGTGCGCGCAACTTTCATTAAAAAAAATGAAAATTTTACATGAAATTGGTGGGGAGCCAAGAGACAATATGGCCCCCACCCCCTTAGCTACAGCTAAGCTAAGTCTAGTAAAAATATAAGCGACCACTTCAGCCCCATCGTCCTGAGATACCTATAATTTCTAGATCCGCATGAGCAAGTCAACAGTACAGCTTCCGAGCCCAGCTCCCCAAGCGAAGAGAAAGAGAAGTGTAGGAAACCATAGCCAGCAGCCGCGCATAAATCCCCACAATTAGCACATTTGCGCTGAGCAGCATTGGCGACAACCCGTCCCGGCACAAAATCAGACATCCCAGTCTGAGTCAAGGGGGAAGACCCTGTCAAATCAACACACACATCACGCCCTCTTTCTGAGGAATAAAGTAGCAAATCCGCAAGACGAAGAGATTCGCCATTCCCGTCAACCAAACCGATATCAACCTCCTTACCCGTAGAAATACCAGGCCTATAACAGATGTCGAATAAGGTGTCACGAACGAGGTTATGCCGATGCTTAACCCCCACAGTACCAGTACAAGAAATAGCGTGGTCCCCATACACATCACCAGCAAAAACCCGAGAGCAAGCAGGACAACGCCTAGATACCGTGAGTAACGGGACACCCAGTTGATACCCCAGCACACTACGGTAAGTCCTCCTGTTCATAGTCTGACCCAACCCAGAGATAGGAACCGCACACAACCAATCAGAGGAGTGGGCACCCTGCTGAGACTTCCACAACGCAAGTTGAAGCGGTGTCAAAGAGAAAACAGATTCTGAAGAAGCAGCAACCGTCGCGAAATATATATTTGCCAATTTCTTCATAAGTTTAGGGGCAACGATTTCACTAGGATCACGTAAAAAATTAGAACATGTAGCTTCCGATAACACCCGCAAGGCATTGTCAAAAGTAGGACCAGCATCTACAATACCAGAAGGCCGCAGGAGCGTAGCCTGCAAATTTGCAGACTGCAAACGGGAAGCCAGAAAAGCATAGTGTAAAACATCTCATGCAGCATAAACACCGAGCCCACCTAAATGAAAAAGGAAAGTGGCAAGGCGCCACTGCCACTCCCCAAAACTAGGCCCAGACGCAGTGACAATAAGTTCCAAGCTAGAACGAAGTGCTGCATCGAAGCGAAGATGGACAGACCCAAAGATTCCCGGGGAGCAAGTACGAAGAGAAAAATAGAGCTTAGAAATAACAGTACATGCCCGAAGCAGAAGTAACTCGCATTGAGGGTCCTCAATCCTCGCGACTAAGTCCATAAGCTCAATGGTCTTAGTCACTATACTCGCTTCAAACTCACTGCCATAAATAGGACAAGTACTGACAGGTCCACCCAAAACAGAGACACCACGCAAAGGCCGAGCAATAGTAGGGGGGAAAACACCGGGAAGCCGCCTCCGAGGATCCTCAATAGGCCACAAGACCTCAGTCTTAGCCACATTAAGAGGGAGACCAAAGCAAGGCCCATCTGCCATAATCAAATCCAAAACTCTCCTCACCTCCAAAGTGTCCCCAACAATGGTGCCATCATCCAAATACAATGCCTGCATCGTAAGATCAAAGGAGTCTCGGATTTTGCACATTAACGGATGCAAAACCAATGCGAAAAGCAAAGGGCCTAAAGGATCACCCTGCTGGACACCCTGAAAAGACCACAAACAATGCTCCCCATAATAAAGACGGGCATGGCTAGAGTAACAAAACTCCACCCAACGGGAAAGACCCGGACAACGACGACGAACTTCCTGTAGCATAGTCACACGATCAACATGGTTGAAAGCATTCTGGAAATCAACCAGCAACATAAACAGTCCCACATCACCACCACAGGCCTCAAGGAGTGGATTCAAGGCATGCAAGATAGCCTCTCCTCCGCCGGACACCCTGACCCCAAACTGAAGACCAGCAAAATAAGCAGACAAAGAAGGAACAACCAGATTAGCACAAACCTTAGAGAAAAGACGTCTCTAGACAGTGCCAACAGCGATAGGACAAACACCCCCGCCCGGTTTAACAAGCGGCGAGAGCGGAGAGACATGAAATTGGTGAGAAGCCGAGGGACAATCTGGGCCCCCACCCGTTTAGCTACAGCAAAGCTAACTCTAGTAAAAATATAAGCGGCCGCCCGAACCCCTGCATTATGAGATACCGAGAACTTCAAGATCCGCTTGAGCAAGGCAACAACATCCGAACCCAGCTTCCCAAGCAAAGAGAAAGAGAAGGGAAGGAAACCATAATTAGCTGTCGCGTATGAATCCCCATACTTAGCACACTTTCACTGAGCAGCAGTAGCGACAACCCGTCCGGGCACAAAATCCTCATATTATTATTATTATTTTTTTTTTTTTTTTTTTTTTTTTTTTTTTTTTTTTAATTATAAGATACGCGCAGCTATCATTAAAATAAAATGTAAAGTTTACAAGAAGTTGGTGGGGAGCCGAGAGACAATCTGGGCCCCCACCCCCTTAGCTATAGAGAAACTAAGCCTAGTAAAGATATAAGCGGCCACCCGAGCCCCAGCATCCTGAGATACCGAGAACTTCTGGATCCGCTTGAGCAAGTCAACAGCATCCGAGCCCAGCTCCCCAAGCGAAGAGAAAGAGAAGGGTATGAAACCATAGCCAGCAGTCGCGCATAAATCCCTATACTTAGTACATTTGCGCTGAGCAGCATCAGCAACAACCCGTCCCGGCACAAAATCAGACATCCCAGTCTGAGTCAAGGGGGAAGACCCTGTCAAATCAACACACACATCACGCCCTCTGTCCCACGAATAAAGTAGAAAATCCGCAGGTCGAAGAGATCCGCCATGCCCGTCAACCAAACCGATATCAACCTCCTTGCCCGAAGAAATACCAGACCTATAGCATATGTCGAATAAGGTGTCACGAACGAGGTTATGCCAATGCTTAACCCCCACAGTACCAGTACAAGAAACATCGTGGTCCCCATACACATCATCAACAAAAACCCGAGAGCAAGCAGGACAAGGCCTAGATACCGTGAATAACGGGACACCAAGGCGATACCCCAGCACACTACGGTAAGTCCTCCGGTTCATAGTCTGACCCAACCCAGAGATAGGAACCGCGCGCAAACAATCAGAGGCGTGGGCACCCTGCTGAGACTTCCATAACGCAAGCTGACGCGGTGTCAAAGAGAATACAGATTCCGCAGTAGCAGCAATCCTCGCAAAATATATATCTGCCAGTTTCTTCATAAGTTTAGGGGCAGCGATTTCACTAGGCTCACGTAAAAAGGAAGAACCTGTAGTCTCAGAGAACACCCGCAAGGCATCGTCGAAAGTAGGACCAGAATCCACAATACCTGAAGACCGAAGTAGCTTAGCCTGCAAATCAGCAGACTGCAAACGGGACGCTAGAAAAGCATAATGAAAAACATCCCCGGCAGCATAAACACCGAGCCCACCCAGATGAAAAGGGACAGTGGCAAGGCGCCACTGCCAATCCCCAAAACCAGGCCCAGACGCGGTGACAATACGTTCCAAGCTAGAACGAAGCGCTGCATCAAAGCGAAGATGGACAGACCCAAAGATCCCCGGGGAACATGTACGGAGGGTAAAGTAGAGCTTAGATATACCCGTACAAGCTCTAAGCAGAAGCAACTCACATTGCGGGTCCTCAATCCTAGCAACTAAATCCATCAGCTCGATGGGCTTAGTCACTCTCTTCGCCACAAGCTCACTACCAAAACTAGAGCAAGTACTGACAGGCCCACCCAAAACAGAAACACCACGCAAAGGCCGAGCAATGGAAGGAGGGAAAACACCAGGGAGTCGACTCCGGGGAGCCTCAGTAGGCCAAAAAACCTCAGTCTTAGCGACATTAAGATGGAGACCAAACTGAGGACCATCTGCCATAATCAAATCCAAAACCTTCCCCACCTCCAAAGTATCCCCAACAATGGTGCCATCATCCAAGTACCAAGCTTGCAAACTCAAATCAAAAGAATCCCGTATCTTGCACACCAAGGGATGCAAAACCAAAGCGAAAAGCAAGGGTCCCAAAGAATCACCCTGCTGGACTCCCTGACAAGACCACAAAGAATGTTCCCCATAATAGAGACGGGCAGGACTAGAGTAACAAAACTCCACCCAACGGGAAAGAATCGGGCAGCGACGGCGAACATCCAAAAGCATGGTTACACGATCAACAAGGTTGAAAGCATTCTGGAAGTCAACCAGCAACATAGAAAGCCCCACATCGCCACCACGAGCCTCAATGAACCGATTCAAGGCATGTAAGACAGCCTCTCCTCCACCGGACACCCCAACCCCAAACTGAAGACCAGCAAAATAAGAACACAAAGTTGGACCAACCAAACAAGCACCTACCTTAGAAACAAGACGTCTCCAGACGGTGCCAACGGCAATAGGACGAACACCACCACCAGGTTTAACAAGTGGCGTGAATGGAGCGCTGGCAATGTACTCACCAAGAGCTGGTGGACATCTGCCCTCAAGATAAAGATTGACCACTCTAGTAATAGAAGCGATCAGATCATCAGAGATAGCCACAGCAGCGCCACTCAAGCAATCCATGAGGTGTTGGGCACGAAACCCATCCCTCCCACAAGAAGTGCCACGTGGGAAACTACGAATCATATCCACAACCACAGCCGAAGAGGCAATAAGAGAATGATGGTCCACAGGCAAAGGAGGCAAGGAAGGTGATGGGGCGGCCGGGTGCTTCTCTTGCAAAGCCCCAAGAGTGACATCAGAGTAGGGGGCTACGCCAGAGGAAGAAAGTACCCTAACAGCAGCAGTATAGTGACCATCACAAATCTTCCGCCGACATTGGCGGAGGTTAAGCTCACTCAAATCTAGGTCCTCCTTCACCTGAAACGAAGGAGGAACCTCAGCCAAACACTCCTGCAAAAGCTGCAAACCCCCTCCAGGTACCCCCCAAGCAAGAATAGCCCTGGTAATACTCTCCTCCTGACGCTGTCGCCTAACAGCAGTCCTACACTCAAGATTACTCCTAGGAACGAAGGTCTTAAGCAGACAAAGAGGCAACACAAGCAAACGAACCCAGCAGGAGAGGTCACCAGGGGAGTCAGCCACATCATCCAAGACCCCCT
This sequence comes from Heliosperma pusillum, assembly GCA_022085475.1. Lineage (NCBI taxonomy): Eukaryota > Viridiplantae > Streptophyta > Magnoliopsida > Caryophyllales > Caryophyllaceae > Heliosperma > Heliosperma pusillum. The sequence continues at coordinate 29,130 of JAIUZE010011994.1, read as the reverse complement.
TCAAAACCCGAGCAAACCCAAGACGACACTTAGGAGGAATAGATTTCACGGTGCGGAGGCCTAAAGAAAGTAATCGATCAAGCGAAGAAACAGACCACTGAGCAAACTCCACCTCACCATCAGATGAAAGGACCGAGTGAGACGGAGCCGGAGGTCTAGGGATACCATGAATAATAAAACTAACGATGCCATCACCACAATCCGGAGGCGCAACTATATCACCCCGACCATGCCGACACCTAGAGCGAAAGGTATGAGTTTTAAAACACTCCCCACACAACCAAAGCCCCATCCGCTTCAAAGTAATCTCGGCATTAGAGAAAACAGTCAAACTATCTGTAAGAGTTTGATGTGTCAGACCCATAGCACCACCAAGACAATGTCGGTCCTGAAAATGCTTTTGCCAGGCGGCCTTAGTGAGGCCCTTACCACGTCCATTCGAACACTCATGAAGACCCGAAAAAGGACAACGAAAACGAACCAAGGTAGCCGGCATGACAAAGGAAAAGAAGAATAAAATAATAAGGTAATAATATCTAATGAAAAAAAAAAACACAAAACCCTATTATGGGCAAATGTATACTGACCACGTGATAGCTAAAGAACAGCCACCGTCAATGCGGCCACAGCCCGGCCCACAAACAGCCACCACAACGACGCCATCACCGGCCACTATCACCGGCCCTTATCAGAAGACCCCAGCAGATGGCGAAAACCCGCCGCGACACCGAACCCGAAAGCAGCAACACAACCGTGACGACGCAACGTAAACAACGCAAACCCTAAAAAAAATGAAAACCCTACACCAAACACGCCGCCAACTGCGACGGAGACGCCCTTGATCAAAAGAAATGGCCGCCGAAGGGCCGCTGAACACAACCCCAAACTCCTTCTCTCTCACTGCCGCCCTAATCTCCAAAACGTCGGTAAACACCACCCACAACCACACCTCGGCCGGCGACGTGAGGTCTGGTTGGCTAGTGTGGTTGGGAGGCCGGCGAGACGAGGAAAGGCGGCAGCCACCGCGTGCCCTAAAATCCCCTGCAATCGCACGCTCTCTCTCCCTCTCAACATTCAAAAGTTATTATTATTATTATTATTATTATTATTATTATTATTATTATTATTATTATTATTATTATTATTATTATTATTATTATAAGATGCGCGCATTTTTCATTAAAATAAAATGTAAAGTTTACATGAAGTTGGTGGGGAGCCAAGAGACAATATGGGCCCCCACCCCCTTACACACAACAAAACAAAATCTAGTATAAATATAAGCGGCCACCCGAGCCCTTGCATCCTGAGATACCGAGAATTTCTGGATCCGCTTGAGCAAGTCAATAGTATCCGAACCCAGCTGTCGCTTGATCTGGCAAAAGCAACCCGTCCCGAAAAAGCTGACCTGAAAAGAAAAAGAGTCTCGTATCTTGCACACTAAGGGATGCAAAATCAAAGTGAAAAGCAAGGGTCCCAAAGGATCACCCTGTTGGACTCCCAGACAGGACCACAAACAATGTTCCCCATAATAAAGACGGGCAGGACTAGAGTAACAGAACTCCACCCAACGGAAAAGAATCGGGCAACGACGGCGAACTTCCAGAAGCATGGTTACACGATCAACAAGGTTGAAAGCATTCTGGAAATCAACCAGCAACATAGAAAACCCCACATCCCCACCAGGAGCCTCAATGAACGGATTCAAGGCATGCAAGACAGCCTCTCCTCCAACGGACACCCAACCCCAAACCGAAGACCATTAAAATAAGAACACAAAGAAGGACCAACCAAAAAAGCACCTACCTTAGAAACAAGACGTCTCCAGACGGTACCAACAACAATAGGACGAACACCACCACCAGGTTTAACAAGCGGCATGAGCGGAGCGCTGACAATGTACTCACCAAGAGCTAGTGGACATCTGCCCTCAAGAAAACGATTGACCACCCTAGCAATAGAAGCAATCAGATCATCAGAGATAGCCACAAAGGCGCCACTCAAGCATTCCATAAGGTTTTGAGCACGAAACCCATCCCTCCCGCAAGAAGTGGCACGAGGGAAACTACGAATCATATGCAAAACCACAGCCGAAGAGGCAACAAGAGAATGATGATCCATAGGCAAAAGAGGTAAGGAAGGAGATGGGGCGATCGGGTGCTTTTCTCGCAAAGCCCCAAGAGTGGCATCAGAGTAGAGGGCGACGCCAGAGGAAGAAAGCACCCTAACAGCAGTAGTATAGTGGCCATCACAAATCTTCAGCCGACAATGGCGGAGGTTAAGCACACTCAAATCCAGGTCCTCCTCTACATGAAACGAAGGAGGAACCTCAGCCAAACACTCCTGCAAAAGCTGCAAACCCCCTCTAGGCACCCGCCAAGCAAGAATAGCCCTGGTAATACTCTCCTTATTATTATTATTATTATTATAATTGAGTGCACGCAACTTTCATTTAAATAATGAAAATTTTACATGAAATTGGTGGGGAGCCGAGAGACAATCTGGCCCCCACCCCATTAGCTACAGCAAAGCTAAGTCTAGTAAAAATATAAGCGGCCACCCGAGCCCTAGCGTCCTGAGATACCGAGAATTTCTAGATCCGCTTGAGCAAGTCAACAGTACAGCATCCGAGCCCAACTCCCCAAGCGAAGAGAAAGAGAAGGGTAGGAAACGATAGCCAGCAGCCGCGCATAAATCTCCATACTTAGCACATTTGCGCTGAGCAGCATCGGCGACAACCCGTCCTGGCACAAAATCAGACATCCCAGTCTTTGTCAAGGGGGAAGACCCTGTCAAATCAACAAACACATCACGCCCTCTTTCCCAGGAATAAAGCAGTAAATCCGCAGGACGAAGAGATTCGCCATGCCCGTCAACCAAACCGATATCAACCTCCTTGCCCGTAGAAATATCAGACCTATAGCAGATGTCGAATAAGGTGTCACGAACGAGGTTATGCCGATGCTTAACCCCCGAAGTACCCGTACAAGAAATAGCGTGGTCCCCATAAACATCTTAAGCAAAAACCCGAGAGCAAACAGAACAAGGCCTAGACAACGTGGATAACGGGACACCCAACCGATACCCCACCCCACTACGGTAAGTCCTCATGTTCATGGTCTGACCCAACCCATAGATAGGAACCGCACGCAACCAATCAGAGGAGTGGGCACCCTACTAAGACTTCCACAACGCAAGCTGATGCGGTGTAAAAGAGAAAACAGATTCTGAAGAAGCAACAACCGTCGCAAAATATATGTCTGCCAATTTCTTCGTAAGTTTAGGGGCAGCGATTTCACTAGGATCACGTAAAAAAATCAGAACCTGTAATATCTGAAAACACACGCAAGACATCGTCAAAAGTAGGACGAGCATCTACAATATCTGAAGGCCGTAGGAGCGTAGCCTGCAAATCTGCAGACTGCAAACGGGAAGCCAAAAAAGCATAATGTAAAACATCCCCTGCAGCCTAAACACCGAGCCTACCCAAATGAAAAGGGAAAGTAGCAAGGCGCCACTGCCAATCTCCAAAACCAGGCCCAGACGCGGTGACAATACGTTCCAAGCTAGAACGAAGTGCTCCACCAAAGCGAAGATGGACATACCCAAAGACTCGCGGGGAGCAAGTACGAAGAGAAAAAGAGAGCTTAGAAATACCAGTACAAGCTCGAAGCAGAAGCAACTCGCATTGCGGGTCCTCAATCCTCGGGACTAAGTCCATAAGTTGAATGGTTTTAGTCACTCTCATCGCCACAAGCTCACTGCCGAAAATAGGCCATGTACTGACAGGTACAACCAAAACACAGACACCACGCAAGGGCCGAGCAATAGTAGGGTGGAAAACACCAGGCAGCGGACTACGAGGATCCTCAATAGGCCAAAAGACCTCAGTCTTAGCCACATTAAGATAGAGATCGAAACAAGGCCCATCTGCCATAATCAAATCCAAAACTCTCCCCACCTTCAAAGTGTCCCCAACAATGGTGCCATTATCAAAATACCATGCCTGCATAGTAAGATCAAAGGAGTCCCGGATTTTGCACACTAAGGGATGCAAAACCAAAGCGAAAAGCAAAGGGCCTAAAGGATCACTCTGCTGGACACCCTGACAAGACCACAAAAAATGTTCCCCATAATAAAGACGGTAATGGCAAGAGTAACAAAACTCCACCCAACGGGAAAGAACCGGACAACGACGGCGGACTTCATGTAGCATATTCACACGATCAACATGGTTGAAAGCATTCTGGAAATCAGCTAGCAACATAGACAGTCCCACATCACCACAACGGGCCTCAATGAGATGATTCAAGGCATGCAAGATAGCCTCTCCTCCACCGGACACCCCGACCCCAAACTGAAGACCAGCAAAATAAGCAGACAAAGAAGGATCAACTAGACAAGCACCAACCTTAGAGACAAGACGTCTCTAGACATTGGCAACAACTATAAGACGAACACCCCATCCCGGTTTAAAAAGCGGCGTTAGCGGAGCGCTGACAACGTACTCACCAAGAGCTACAAGGCAGCAACCCTCTTAAAATCGATTAACCACCCTAGTAACAGAAGCGATCAAATCATCAGAGACAGCCACAACAACAACACTCAAACAGTTCATAAGGTGTTGGGCACGAAGCCCATCCCTCCCGCAAGACGTACCACGCGAGAAACAATGAATCATATCCAAAACCACTGCCGAAGTGGCAACAAGAGAATGATGATCCACAGGCAAAGGAGGCAGCGAAGTAGATGGGGCGACATGATGCTTCTTTCGCAAAGCACCAAGAGTGGCGTCAAAGTAGGGGGTGGCGCCAGAGGAAGAAAGCACCCTAACAGCAGCAGTATAATGACCATCACAAATCTTCCGCCGACACTGGCGGAGGTTAAGCTCACTCAAATCCAGATCCTCCTCCACATGAAACGAAGGAGGAACCTGAGCCAAACACTCATGCAAAAGCTATAAACCCCCTCCAGGCACCCCCAAGAAAGAATTGCCCTGGTAATACTCCCCTCCTGGCGTTGTCGCCTAACTGGAGTTCTACACTCAATATTACTTCTAAGAACGAAGGTCCTATGCAGACAAAGAGGCAACATAAGCAAACGAACCCATCAGGAGAGGTCACCAGGAGAGTCAGCCACATCATCCAAGACCCCCTTCAAAACCCGAGCAAACCTAAGACGACACTTAGAAGGAATAGATTTCACGGTGCGAAGGCCCCATGAAAACAAACGATCAAGTGAAGATATAGACCACTGAACAAGCTCAACCCCATCATCAGATGAAAGACCCGAGGGAGACGGAGGCGGAGGTCTTGGGATACCATGAATATGACGCTAACGATGCCATCACCACAATCCGGAGGCGCAACAATATCACCCTGACTATGCCGAGACCTAGAACGAAAGGTATGTGTTTTAAAGCACCCCCCGCATAACCAAAGTCCCATTCGCTTCAAAGTAACCTCGGCATTAGAGAAAACAGCCAGACTATCAGTAAGAGTTTGACGTGTAAGACCCATAGCACCATCATGACAACGACGATCATGAAAATGCTTCTGCCAAGCGTCCTTAGTAAGACCCTTACCATGACCATCCAGACACTCATGAATACTCAAAAAAGGACCATGAAAACCTACCAAATCAGCCATGAGGAGGAAGAATGAGATGAGATCAAACCCCAACACCAATCTGCATGAAAAAGCAATATAGCCAACACGCAAAACCACCACGAAAAGCACCACACCGGTGCACTCCCAACCAGCAAAATGGCCAAAGGTGACTAAGGTACGGACGAAACCGCACCAAAGAGGAACAAAAATAAATAAAAAAACCCTAAAAAAACAGCCACCACAACAACCGAACCCAACCAGCACCACGCAGCAGACCCGGGCCACCAACCACCAAGAAAACGTTGCCAGGCAACCACCAGCCACACAACCAGACAACAGCCATCAAACTTCTCTAAAAAAGGAAGAAGCCAACCGGAACCCTAAACAACTCACAGCCAAGCAAAACACCCTACACCACAAGACGAAAGGGTCGACAACCAGTAGCCACAAACTACAGCCGAACCCAAGAGTGTCGCAGCCTGACAACAAACCAAACGCAACGACGCGACGCAACAAACAAAATGAAACAAAAAGGAAGAAAAGAAAACCCTACCTCGGGTGACACACGCGGCGACCGCGACGTCAAGGATGCTGCCACAGGTGGGCCACCGGTGACGACGACGTCTGGGTGGCTGGCACTCCCTCTTGATCGCACTTCTGATCGCACTCCCTCTTGATTGTTATTATTATTATTATTATTATTAATTTTTTTTTTTTTTTGCAAAAAGATCATAGGAACATATATTAGAAATAAGAGTGAGAATACAAGGCCCTAAAACAATCTACAAAGGAGTCCAGAGTAGACCCCTAAAGCGAAAGAGTAGATTCTAACTAGTACAAAGATACATGGTGCGCATGGTGACTCGATACTGAATCCGTCTAACTAAGTGATTTGGGAGTGTAAAAGTCCCTGTAAAAATTCTATCATTTCTTTCCTTCCAAATGTTATATATAGCACAAAGAAGTACACATCTTCGCATTCGTTTCACTTTAGCTTTGCCTTTGTTGCAAGCCTTGAACCACCCAAGTATATCAATGAGATGAATTGGCATTTGATGAACACGCATAGTTTCCCATATGCCAGCCCAGATTTGAGCAGAGTATGAGCATTCAAAGAAGAGATGGGTACTCGTCTCAGGTGCATTTTTGCAAAGTACACACCTATTTATCCACAACATACCTCGGTTGACAATGTTATCAACAATAGAAAGCCTGTTCTCAATCGCCAAAGTACCAATGATAGCATGCTTAGGGTAAACATACTGATCATTGATGATGTTAAACAAGAACTTCCGGTCACTTTTAGATCTCAGAACCTCATAAACTTGGCTCACCTGAAATTCATGCTGCTGCAGAAGCATTCAAAGGGTATGATCACTGCTAGATTCCCTCCAGATGCTAGCAATAGCCTGCCAGCACCAGGATCCCTTGCTTCTTGTTGAAGAATTCATAGCATCACCATTAAGAATATAAGCTTTAGTCCATTGCACCCAAATGCTTTCAGGCCTAGCCTGAAGTTTCCAAATCCATTTATGAAGTTGAGCTTTATTCCAGCTCAGGATCTCCTTTATGCCAAATCCACCCTCCCTTCGAGGCCTACAAATACTACTCCAACTCTTGTAAACCATACGCATGTGCCCATCTTTAATCCCCCATAGAAATTCCTTGCAAAGCTTAGAGATCTTCTTAATTACTCCTTCAGGCAAGAGGACAATGGTACCCCAAAAGTTATAAATTCCAAAAAGAACAGAATTAATAAGCTGCACCTTACCAGCATAACTTAGAGAAGTATTAGCCCAGTGCATAACTTTGCTTCTTATCTTGTCAAGAAGAGGCTGGTAATGCCCCCTAGTGAAGGTAGTAGAGAAAAGAGGCATACCTAAGTAGCGAAAGGGCGGGTTGCCTTCAGTAAATTCAGAGGAAGAAAGAATAAAGGCCTTCACAGAAGTATGAACCCCCCCCCCCCCCCCATAAAAAAATAGATATTTGTCTTTAGGGGGTTAGCCTGCAATCCTGAATAGCCTGCAAAAGTAGCCAGACATCGAGCAATAGCCATAACAGAGGGCAGATCCCCTCTTGTAAACACAAGAAAGTCATCAGCAATGACTAAATGAGTCAGTATAAGCTGTGCACACTTAGGATGAAGAGAGAAACCAGCAGAGTTAGGAAGGGTTCTGAGCATACGAGAAAGAACCTCCATACAGATAACAAAGAGATAAGGAGAAAGAGGGTCCCCTTGCCTGAGCCCACGTTTTCCAGGGAAGAATCCCTCAATCCTACCATTAATATTCAGGGAGTAATAGGGGGAAGTGATACAAGCCATTACCCACTGAATAAAAAGTGGAGGAAAACCAAACAACCTCAAACTATCTTGTAGAAAATTCCTGCTAACAGAGTCAAAGGCTTTGCGAATGTCAACCTTGAGGAGACATCTAGGAGTTAAGTATTTCCTGCTATATTTATTTGTTAACTCATAAGCCAGTAAAGTATTATCTGAGATGTCCCTTCCTGGTATGAAAGCAGCCTGCTCAGGCCCTATAAGATCCCCTAATACTACCTTAATTCTATTCACCAGAATTTTGCTTACATTCTTATAAAAAGTAGTACAACATGCAATAGGCCTGTAATCACCCACAGTTAAAGGAGTATCTTTCTTAGGAGCCAGAGTAATGATAGTGGAGCTAGAGAACTTTGTCATTGTTTTCCTAGCAAAAAAATCATAAATAGCAGCAGTATAATCCTCCCTAATTATAGCCCAACTATCAAGAAAAAATCCTGAGGAATATCCATCAACACCAGGACTTTTGTTTCTGTCAATAGTCTTAAGAGCTTCAAGAATTTCAGTCTCAGTAATAGGTGACACCAGACTAGCTATAGATAGACTAGGCACCTTTCCCTCACTGAACAAGCTATCAGGCAGCTGCTGGACAGAAATATCAGTACCTAGTAAGCTAGAGTAGAAATCAATGAAGGCCCCTGCAACTGCATTATGCCCAATGCAAGTCCTCCCAGTAGCATCTTCAATCATCCCAATGTTATTCCTGATCTGCCTATCTTTTATCCTGGAATAAAAATATGCAGTGCTGCTATCATTAAGATTAAGCTGCTCCACCTTTGCTCTTTGCATAAGCACACTCACTTCAGCCCTCTTGAAGGTAGTATACCGACACACGAGTTGATGCTCCTTAGTTTTAAGAGTAATACCACCCAGAGAAGATTGAATTTGAATCTGACATTCATTCAAAGCTTCCTTAGCAAGCTTGACTCTAGTCTTAAGATCTATGAAAACACTAGTATGAAATGGTTTAAGCATCCCCTTCAAATTCTTAAGTTTTTGAAATAACCTAGAAATAGCATTATCATACACAGGTTTATGCCATCCCAGCTGCACAATGGAGGGAAAGTCAAAAGAAAGGGCCCAACAATTGAGATATCTAAAAGGTTTAGAAGGAGCCACATTGTGATTAGTAGAAATAACCAAAGGGGAGTGATCAGAAACTCCAGCAGGGAGAATTGTGACAGTAGCAGTAATCAAGTCAAGCCATTTTTGATTCACTAAAGCTCTATCAAGCTTAGCCCATTTGGTTTGGATATCCCACTTATTAGTCTAAGTAAAAGCACATCTAGTAGCAGGATGATCATGAAGTCCAGAAGCAGCAGCACATCTGACAAAATCCTGAATCTCAGCAGTATAAGGCTTAACAACCCCAGATGTTCTTCACTATTAAGGACTGTATTATAATCACCTACACAAGCCCAATGATGAACAATAGAGGAAGAGAGATCTTCCAGCTTTGCCCACAAGTCTCTTCTAGCCCCAGCAGAGTTAAAGGCATACACAAAAGTCAACATGAAGGTCTTTTGAGTCTCATAATGGAACAGACTACAATGTATGAATTGCGCATGTTTCTTCAAGACTTGCAAGCGATCCACTCTTGGAATCCAAAGAATCCAGATGCGCCCATTATAACGAGCCTCATAGTTCTCAGCAAGAGAGAAGTTTCTAAAGTTATTACCCCAGATTTTATGAACCCAAGGAGCCTTAACATGAGTTTCCAATACAGCCCCACAATCAACCTAATTAGCCACCAAGAAGTCAGAGACCTCTTGTTTCTTTAGAGGGTCATTCAACCCCCTAATGTTCCATGAAGAGATGATCATTAACAGGAGACACTTGATCCATCTCCTGGATCAAGGCAGTCCTTAGGCATACTACTATCCTCCTCATGAATGGCTACAGGACCTGTTTCCTTTGAGAGCAAGGTGAAGGTATTTGTGGTTTCCTCTCTAAACTTATGCTTCATGCTTGCTGTGGCCAGGTCCTTCTTATACATAATGGTTCTCCTTTTCGACTGAACCAGCTGAAACCCTTTGCCATCCAAATGCTGCTGAGGAGGTGTTGAAAGCACTTGGCTCTCAATGACCACCTCAGGAACAGGAATAGCATCAGCCACTGCCTTAGGCCTATAGACCTACTTAACATGTTGTGCTTTACGACACTTCTCCTTTGTATGCCCAATATTTTTACAAGAGTGACAGAAATAAGGGAGCCATTCATATTCAATGCGTTGAAAAATCTTTCCTCTATATGGAGTAGAGAGAGTCATGACTGTAGGCAGCTCAGCAGAGACATCAACATTTATCAGAACTCTAGCAAAAGAGATTCTGCTCTTCTGGGAAGTATGCTCATCAGCTCTAACTAGTTGACCCACATAACTAGCCACCTTGCTTAACGCCTTTTGAGACCAGAATGCAGGGTCAAGGTTTGGAAATTTCACCCAGGCTGGCACAGTAGTTATATGCTCTAACTCTTCAACAATTCAGGGAGACCATTCTTTTAATATCAAGGGATAGCCATTCATGTTCCACGAGTCCTCCATAACTTTCTCCATATCCTCCTTACAGGAAAATCGAAAATAGTACCACCCCCTAGCATAGTACAGAACTTCAGGGCTCGATATATGGTTCCACGAGTTAGAGACTAGAGATTCAATCTGGGCTAAGTTTTTAGGCCTTCCCGTTACCGACCCTACTAATGTGAATTTCCAGTACTCAAGTTCATCAGTAATGTCTCCTTCCTCTATCACAATATCCTCAGTATTTGGCTTAACATAAGAGAGACTCATACCTTTTCCTGAAGATTTCAAGACACTCTTAAAAGTTTTAGAATCCTTTAAAGGCACTTCATCTAATGCCTTTAGCGGTACAGTGAGGGCAGGCACCATAACCTCCGACAATGTTGTCTTATTTGGTGTAGAAACAGTCAGATAATCAATCAATGAAGGCCTAGGAGGAGGTTGATGTTCCTCTAAATCTGTCAAATTGTCCTCGTCATTGTCATCCTCAGTGTTATTCCTCGATCTAGAATGCTTTGCCGCATTAGGCGGCCTTCCCGGACGCCCTCGTCCTCTCCCCATCAGGCCAGTCACCTGAGATTAAGTGAAACCACCCAATCGCTCAATTTCAGAGGTTTTTAGTCAGAGAAAGAAGAGAGAGAGAGAGAGAGAGAGGTATTATTATTATTATTATTTTATTTTTTATTTTTATTATAAAGGATGTGCGCAGCTTTCATTAAAATAAATTTAAAAGTTTACATTAAGTTGGTGGGAAGCCGAGAGACAATCTGGGCCCCCACCCCCTTTGTTATAGCAAAGCTAACCCTAGTAAAAATATAAGCGGCAATCCGAGCCCCTGCATCCTGAGATACCGAGAATTTCTGGATCCGCTTAAGCAAGTCAACAGCATCCGAGCCCAGCTCTCCAAGCGAAGAGAAAGAGAAGGGTAGGAAATCATAGCCAGCAGTCGCGCATAAATCTCCATACTTAGCACATTTGCGCTAAGCAGCATTAGCGACAACCCGTCCTGGCGCAAAATCAGACATCCCAGTCTGAGTCAAGGGGGAAGAACCTGTCAAATCAACACACACATCACGCCCTCTGTCCCTGGAATAAAGAAGCAAATCCGCGAGACGAAGAGATCCGCCATGCCCATCAACCAAACCGATATCAACCTTGTTGCCCGCAGAAATACCAGACCTATATCAGATGTCTAATAATGTGTCACGAACGAGGTTATGCCGATGATTAACCCCCACAGTACCAGTACAAGAAACAGTGTGGTCCACATACACATCATCAGCAAAAACCCGAGAACAAGTAGGACAAGGCCAAGACACCGTGAATAACTGGACACCCAGTCGATACCCCAGCACATTACGGTAAGTCCTCTTGTTCATAGTCTGACCCAACCCAGAGATAGGAACCGCACGCAACCAATCAGAGGAGTGGGCACCCTGCTGAGACTTCCACAATGCAAGCTGACACGGTGTTAAAGAGAAAACAGATTCTGATGAAGCAGCAACCGTCGCGAAATATATATCTGCCAATTTCTTCATAAGTTTAGGGGCAGCGATTTCACTAGGATCACGTAAAAAATCAGAACCTGTAGCCTCCGAAAACACTCGCAAGGCATTGTCAAAAGTAGGACCAGCATCTACAATAATAGAAGGTCGTAGGAGCGTAGCCTGCAAATCTGCAGACTGCAAACGCGAAGCCAGAAAAGCATAATGTAAAACATCCCCCGCAGCATAAACACCGAGCCCACCCAACTGAAAAGGGAAAGTGGCAAGACGCCACTGCCAATCCCCAAAACCAGGCCCAAACGCGGTGACTATACGTTCCAAGCTAGAACGAAGCGCTGCATTAAAGCGAAGATGGACAGACCCAAAGACTCCAGGGGAGCAAGTACGAAGAGAAAAATAGAGCTTAGAAATACCAGTACAAGCACGAAGCAGAAGCAACTCGCCTTGCGGGTCCTCAATCCTCGCGACTAAGTTCATAAGCTCAATGGTCTTAGTCACTCTCCTCGCCACAAGCTCACTGCCAAAAATAGGACAAGTACTGGCAGGTCCACCCAAAACAAAGACACCACGCAGGGGCCGAGCAATAGTAGGGGGGAAAACACCGGGAAGCCGACTCCGAGGATCCTCAATAGGCCAAAAGACCTCAGTCTTAGCCACATTAAGATGGAGACCAAAACGAGGACTATCTACCATAATCAAATCTAAAACAGCCCCCACCACCAAAGTGTCCCCAACAATGGTGTCGTAATCCAAATATCAGGCTTGCATAGTAAGATCAAAAGAGTCCCGGTTTTTGCACACTAAGGGATGCAAAACCAAAGCGAAAAGCAAAGGGCCTAAAGGATCACCCTGCTGAACACCCTGACAAGACCACAAGCAATGCTCCCTATAATAAAGACGGGCAGAGCTAGAGTAACAAAACTCCACCCAACAGGAAAGAACCGGACAACGACAACGGACTTCCTGTAGCATAGTCACACGATCAACAATGTTGAACGCATCCTGGAAATCAACTAGCAACATAGACAATCCCACATCACCACCACGGGCCTCAATGAGCCGATTCAAGGCATGTAAGATATCCTCTCCTCCACCGGACACCCCAACCCCAAACTAAAGGCCAGCAAAATAAGTAGACAAAGAAGGACCAACCAAACAAGCACCAGCCTTACAGACAAGACGTCTCCAGACAGTGCCAACAGCGATAGGACGAACACCCCCGCCCGGTTTAACAAGCGGCGTAAGCGGAGCGCTGGCAATGTACTCACCAAGGGCTACAGGGCACCGGCCCTCCAAAAAAAGATTAACCACTCTAGTAACAGAAGCGATCAAATCATCAGAGACAGCCACGGCAGCACCACTCAAACAGTCCATAAGGTGTTGGGCACAAAGCCCATCCCTCCCACAAGAAGTGCCACGTGGGAAACCACGAATCATATCCAAAACCACTGCCGAAGAGGCAACAAGAGAATGATGATCCACATGCAAAGGAGGCAATGAAGGAGATGGGGCGACATGATGCTTTTCTCGCAAAGCACCAAGAGTGGCATCAGTGTAGGGGGCGACGCCAGAGGAAGAAAACACCCTAACAGCAGCAGTATAGTGACCATCACAAATCTTCCGCCGACATTGGCGGAGGTTAAGCTCACTCATATCCATATCCTCCTCCACATGGAACGAAGGAGGAGCCTCAGCCAAACACTCCTGCAAAAGCTGCAAACCCCCTCCAGGCACCCCCCAAGCTAGAATAGCCATGATGATACTCTCCTCCTGACGCTGTCGCCGAACAGCAGCCCTACTCTCAAGATTACTCCTAGGAACGAAGGTCTTAAGCAGACAAAGAGGCAACAAAAGCATACGAACCCAGCAGGAGATGTCTTCAGCAGAGTCAGCCACATCATCCAAAACCCCCTTCAAAACCCGAGCAAACCCAAGACGACACTTAGGAGGAATAGATTTCACGGTGTGAAGACCCTAAGAAAATAAACGATTAATAGAAGATATAGACCACTGATTAAACCCAACCCCATCATCAGATGAAAGAACCGAGGGAGACGGAGCAGGAGGTCTGGAGATATCATGAATAATAAAGTTAACGATACCATCACCACAATCCGGTGGCGTAACAATATCACCCCGACTATGCCGACACCTAGAGCGAAAAGTATGGGTTTTAAAGCACTCCCCACACAACCAAAGTCCCATACGCTTTAAAGTAATCTCGGTATTAGAGAAAACAGTCAGACTATCGGTAAGAGTTTGACACGTAAGCCCCAAAGCACCAACATTACAATGTCGATCCTGAAAATACTTTTGCCAGGCAGCCTTAGTAAGGCCCTTACCATGGCCATCCAGGCACTCATGAATAGACGAAAAACGACAATAAAAACAAACCAAGGCAGCCGGCATGACAAAGGAAAAGACAAAAGAAAATAATAAAGTAATAATATCTACTGAAATAAAAATATAAAAAAAACCTTAATATGTGCATGGATACTGTTCACGTGCAAGCCAAAGGACGACCACCATCACAGCGGCCCCAGCCTGGCCCACAAATAGCCACCACAGCGACGGCCATCACCGGCCACAACCAGTAAACCCCGGCAAGAAGCAACGAAGACCAACCCAACAACCGACGCCGACGCGATCAAAAAATTGCCATGACAACGGCAACGAAAACAACAGCCACGGCAAGACGACACTGCCGACGGCCTGATGCGGTGGTGAACGACCCCCTGCAGCCGCTGATGGCAGACTACTGTCGGCACAAACCCCAGCACAAACCCAATCACCACCAACACAACACGGAAAAACAAACCACCAACACAACCAAAGTCCCGACTATGCAGACTACTGCCGCTGATTATTATTATTATTATTATTATTATTATTATTATTATTATTATTATTATTATTATTATTATTATTATTATTATTATTATTATTATTATTATTATTATTATATTATTATTATTATTATTATTATTATTATTATTATTATTATTATTATTATTATTATTATTATTATTATTATTATTATTATTATTATTATTATGATTATTATTATTATTATGATTATTATTATTATGATTATTATTATTATTTTTTTTATTTTTTTTTATTTTTTTTTATCACAAAGAAGTAAGTCCTTATATTCATCCTTTTAGGGAAACAAATAAGGATACAAAGCTTAAGCAAAAAGATAGCCACTAAGGACAATCGAGTCCTATTCAATCTACATACTATGATATCATAGTTCCTAGCCTTAGCTTTACTAAAAATTCTAGTACAAACATCCATCTTGATCTCATGAACAAGTCAACTTGGAGCTTTTTCAATCCCCTTGAACACCCTTGCATTTCTCTCATTCCATATGTGATATATGGCAGCCACAAGACAGCTCCTATACCATTGAGCTTTACAATGCCTCCTTTGTCTTCGATGGTTGTTCCAGTCTAGTTCATTCCTGCAATCAAAACTCCTACCAGCAATATTTATCCATGTAAGTATGCCAGACCAGCAATCTTGAGCATAAGGGCACTGGAAAAACAGGTGCTCATCATGGGTCTCATTATTTGCCTTGCAAAGCACACATCTATTAACAATCATCATCCCTTTATCAATGAGCTTATCAGTAGTACTCAGTTTACCCTGAAGTGCCATGGAAGCAATAAACCCATGGCTAGGGATGATATAGGGGTGATTAAGCCTGACAGCCCAAGGGAGTACAGGTTTAACATCTCTAAACCAGTTTTAAGCCATAGAAACTTTGAACTTCCCTCCCACAGTCCAGGTCTACAGCAGAGCCCCTGCAGAAGTATGATCACCAGTCCTGCATAGAATATCATCCTTCACATCCAGAATGTCATCCTTCACATACAGAATGTTATTAAAGCTTTCACAATAATAGTCCTTTTTGCAGAGTTGCCAGATGCTCCTATCTGAACAATTATAAGCTTTGTTCCAAGAATACCACAAGCCAGTCTGTTTTTTTCTCAATCAACCAGACCCACTTTGCAAGGAGGGCTTTATTCCAAGATAGAAGTTCTTTAATATCAAACCTCCCCTCATGCCATGGGGTACAAATACTCTCCCAACTCTTGAGAGTCCATTTCCTATGGCCCTCTTCAATGCTCCAGAAGAAATTTTTACTCATTATTTGGATCCTCTTGATCACCTTCCTAGGCACTAGGTTGGAAGCACACCAAAAAGAGGCAAGATCAGAGAAAACAGAATTGAGCAACTGAGCCTTACCAGCATAGGACATGAACTATTATTATTATTTTTTTTTTTTTTTTTTTTTTTTTTATTATAAGATGCGCGCAGCTTTCATTAAAATAAAATGTAAAGTTTACAAGAAGTTGGTGGGGAGCCGAGAGACAATCTGGGCCCCCACCCCCTTAGCTATAGCAAAACTAAGCCTAGTAAAGATATAAGCGGCCACCCGAGCCCCAGCATCCTGAGATACCGAGAATTTCTGGATCCGCTTAAGCAAGTCAACAGCATCCGAGCCCAGCTCCCCAAGCGAAGAGAAAGAGAAGGGTAGGAAACCATATCCAGCAGCCGCGCATAAATCCCCATACTTAGCACATTTGCGCTGAGCAGCATCTGCGACAACCCGTCCCGGCACAAAATCGGACATCCCAGTCTGAGTCAAGGGGGAAGACCTTGTCAAATCAACACACACATCACGCCCTCTGTCCCAGGAATAAAGTAGCAAATCCGCAGGACGAAGAGATCCGCCATGCCCGTCAACCAGACCGATATCAACCTCCTTGCCCGAAGAAATACCAACCCTATAGCATATGTCAAATAAAGTGTCACGAACGAGGTTATGCCGATGCTTAACCCCCACAGTACCAGTACAAGAAACCGCGTGGTCCCCAAAAATATCATCAGCAAAAACCCGAGAGCAGGCAGGACAAGGCCTAGATACCCCGAATAACGGAATACCCAGTCGATACCCAAGCACACTACGGTAAGTCCTACCGTTCATAGTCTGACCCAACCCAGAGATAGGGACCGCACGCAACCAATCAGAGGAGTGGGTACCCTGCTGAGACTTCCATAACGCAAGCTGGCGCGGTGTCAAAGAGAAAACAGATTCCGCAGTAGCAGCAATCCTCGCAAAATATATATCTGTCAGTTTCTTCATAAGTTTGGGGGCAGCGATTTCACTAGGATCACATAAAAAGGCAGAACCTGTAGTTTATTATTATTATTATTATTATTATTATTTTTTTATTTTTTATTTTTTTTTTTTTTGCAAGAAAAGTATACTCATTATATTCATCCATAAAGGGAAAAAATGAGAAATTTCTTACAAACAAGATCCACCAAAGACCAAGAAAGAGAACAAGCAACTAAACTAATGAGTTACACTGATCCAATTTTGTAAAGGAAAACTATTACAACTTTGGAGTCTAATCTTCAAAATGTATTGTAGCCTATTAGCAACATGTTCTGGTGGAGTAGGACGACTTCCAAAAATTCTGTTGTTTCGCTCCTCCCATATAGCATAAACCATACCCGCTAGACAACAACATGCCAAAGCTTGCTTCCAACTACACCGAGGACGCCTTGATAACTTGTACAACCCATTCTTCAAATCAATATCAGAAGTAGAACCAGCAACCCTCTGCCACAGAAGCGTAGCCTTCCTAATGTGCTGAGAAAATGAACACCTGAAAAAAAGATGTCTATGTGTCTCCATAGCTCCCTGACATAGACAACACCAATTGACTAAGGAATAGCCTCGAGCATTGATCTTGTCTATGGTAGGAAGTTGATGTTGAACAACCTGAATAACACAAATCCTATGCTTAGGCAAAATAAGAGAATATTTAAGTGACCTAGTCCAGCCAAGCACAGTGGTTTGAGGCTGAAACAACTTGTAAGCTCTACCAACTTTAAACACACCATTCTGAACACAGGAAAGAAGCATAGTAGTAGCATTAGTCTGAGATCCTGAAATAGCAAGAATATAGTCTTTTACCTTGATAATGTCCCTCCAACTTTCAGCATGATGGGGCTTACTCTGAGCAGTCCAAATAGAATGACCATACAAATTATAGTAACTTGACCACCTATCCCAAAGACCCTCCCTACCAAGAGTGAGATACCAAACCCATTTACTCATTAGAGCCCTATTCCAGCTCAATAGCTCCTTCACGTTAAACCCTCCATTTTGCCAAGGTGTACAAATAGAGGACCAACTTTTGAAAACCATCTTTCTCTTACCTGAAGGAATCCCCCAATAGTAGTCCTTGCAAAGCTTATTAACCATATTAATAACATATTTAGGCAAAAGCAGCACAGAGCACCAATAATTTTCCAGACCAAAAACAACAGAATTAATAAGTTGTAATTTTCCAGCATATGACAGGAAAGTACCTGACCAGTGATGAATAGCACTCTGAATTTTATCCATCATGATATGAAACATGCTAGAAGATAAGCGCCCTGGATTCAGGGTGATACCCAGATAACGAAAGGGAAAGACATCTTCAGTGTATCCAGTTAAAGAATTAATCTGCTCCTTAACAGCCCTTTTAACCCCTCCATAGTAAATACTAGTCTTTGTAGGATTAGCAACCAATCCAGAACAAAGAGCAAAGTCAGTTAAACTTTTAGCAGCAGCAGCAACAGAAGGAACATCTCCTCTCACAAAAATCATAAGATCATCAGCAAAAATCAAATGATTTAGTCTCAACTTAGCACATTTAGGATGAAAAGAAACCTGATGGAGAAGGTAAATCTTCCTTAAATGCCTAGAGAGGATTTCCATGCCCAGAACAAAAATATAGGGAGATATAGGGTCCCCCTGTCTAACTCCAGCTTTACCAGGAAAAAACCCACAAATGTGCCCATTAATCTTCAAAGAAAACCAAGGAGATGTAATGCAGCCTAAAACCCAGCTAGCAAATCTCTTAGGAAAATTCAAACCAGTAAGCATATTCTCAATAAAATCCCACTGAATAGAATCAAAAGCCTTCCTAATGTCAACTTTAATTAAGCATCTAGGAGTGACACCACCTTGATTATAGTTCTTGATGAGATTCTGAGACAACATGATATTTTCAAAGATATTTCTATCTTTAATAAAAGCAGCCTGCTCATTTCCCACAATGCCAGGAAGAACACCCTTCAACCTATTAGCCAAGATCTTGCTAATAGTCTTATAAATAACAGAACAACAAGCAATGGGCCTATAGTCTTGGACAGTGTTAGAAACAGTTTTTTTAGGAACCAATGCAAGGAGGGTTACATTTACCTTCCTCATCATTCTCCCCTTCCTGAAATATTCCTCAATAGCAGCACAAAATTGCTCACTTATGATTGCCCAAGCTGTTTTGAAAAACTCAGAAGAGAAACCATCTTGGCCAGGACTCTTATTAGAACCAATACTAAATAAAGCTTTCTTAATCTCCAGCCTAGTAATTGGAGCATCAAGTAAAACTCCATCATCAACAGAGACACAAGGACCATCCTGGAACACAGCCTCAGCAATAGGAACAACATCAGCTTTCCTGCCTAACAAATCAGTGTAGTAGTCCACAAAAGCCAAGTTAACCTCATCAATCCCATATCTATCCTTACCATCCTTATCCTTAATAACCCCAATAGTGCTTTGGTGCTTTCTTTTAGCTGTTTTAGAGAAGAAATAGCTAGAAGAACAATCCCCTTTCCTAATATTGGTGACTTTGGCTCTTTGAAAAAGCATATCAATCTCCAACCTACTAAGCTCCTTATACTTACCAGTTAAAATTTTCTCCTGCTCAATTAGATGAGGATCAAACAAATTGCTTTGCAAACAACTCTGACAAACCTCCAGATCCTTCTTAACAGCTTTAGCCCGCACAGAAATGTCATAAAATTCCCTCTTGTGAAGGCTTTTGAGAGCATTCTTAGCAGCCTTAAGCTTAAAGAATAACTGAAACATTGGAGTTCCATAACAAGGAGTCTGCCAAGCATCTTTGACAAGCTCCATATAATCAGGATAACCAATCCAAACATTAAGAAAACTAAATCTCTTCTGAGCAAGAATCCCATCAACCATGTTAACCAGCAAAGGGGAGTGATCAGAAATACCAGGGGGCAGACAAGCAGCATAAGAAGCAGGCCAAATAGATAACCAGGCTGAATTAATCAAGACTCTATCCAGTCTTGCCCAAGTCCTAGTCTCAGAACCTTGTTTATTAGACCAAGTGAATTCAGACCCTATGCTATGCATATCATCTAAGAAACACTGAGCCAAACAAGAATTAAATTCAAAAATGGCACTGAGAGAAGGAGGGTTAGGACCATCCCTTTCAGCTAAGTTCCTGACCACATTGAAATCACCAAGAACAACCCAAGGAGAGACAGAAGTAGAGAGAGCAATCAAAGCATCCCACAATCTAGATCTATCAAAAGCATCATTCATACCATAGACCACAGTAACAGAAACCTTCACATTTGTAGCTTTAAAATAAGCATCACAGTGAATCAACTGCTCATGGAGAAAGACATTAGAAATAACCATAGTAGAAGGATTAAAGAATAACCAAACCCTACCATGAGACTTATTACTAAGAATAGTATAATTAAGAAATTTATTCATAATACTACTTTCCTTGTGACTCTTAACATGAGTTTCCACAAGTCCAAAAATATCCACTTTATTAACATGTAGAAAATTCCTAACCTCCACATGCTTAAGGCTATCATTAAAGCCTCTAATGTTCCATGCTGCTATCCTCATTTTTATCTGGGGGTGCAGGATCAATCATTCCACCAATACCCAATTCTTCAGATAGAACATCAGTGACTCTACTATCAGCATCCAAAATAGAGAATCTATTCAGCACCACAATACCAGCAGAAGGAGTGTCACCAGGCATTTCATTACCTCTAGGGTTGTCTAGACTTGCACTAGACATCCTATCCTTAGCCTTGTCAACACCAGATCCCTTTCTAGGTGAAACAAGTCTCACCTGAAGAAGATCAGGGGTTGGATCAGTAGCAACCACCTCAGTCTGAACAGTTTTAGGTTTCCAAACAGAAGTAGTATTCTTAGGCTTGTTAAGCCTACAAAAATTTTCTGTATGCCCCAATTTGCCACAACAACCACAATAGAAAGGCCGCCATTCATAGACAACCTTCTGAACAAGCTGACCATGGAAAGGAGTATTAACAATTATCTGATCAGGCAACTCAGCAGAAAGATCAGCCTCGACTAAAACTCTAGCAAAAGACAAACGAGCCTTACAAGTAGTAGTTGTATCAGCATATAAAGGCTTCCCCACCTTACTTGCAAGCTTACTCAGCACACCATCAGACCAAAAGAAAGGGTCTAGTTCAGGAAACAAAATCCAGATAGGAACAAAAGAAAGGAATATTATTATTATTATTATTATTATTATTATTATTATTATTATTATTATTATTATTATTATTATTATTATTATAAGATGCGCGCAGCTTTCATTAAAATAAAATAAAATTTAAAGTTTACAAGAAGTTGGCGGGGAGCCGAGAGACAATCTATTATTATTATTATTATTATTATTATTATTATTATTATTATTATTATTATTATTATTATTATTATTATTTTTTTTTTTTTTTTTTTTTTTAATTATTATGCGCGCAGCTTTCATTAAAATAAAATGAGAAGTTTACATGAAGTTGGTGGGGAGCCGAGAGACAATCTGGGCCCCCACCCCCTTAGCAATAGCAAAACTAAGCCTAGCAAAAATATAAGCGGCCACCCGAGCCCCAGCATCCTGAGATACCGAGAATTTCTGGATCCGCTTGAGCAAGTCAACAGCATCTGAGCCCAGCTCCCCAAGCGAAGAGAAAGAGAAGGGTAGGAAACCATATCCAGCAGCCGCGCATAAATCCCTATACTTAGCACATTTGCGCTGAGCAGCATCGGCAACAACCCGTCCCGACACAAAATTGGACATCCCAGTCTGAGTCAAAGGGGAAGACCCTGTCAAATCAACACACACATCACGCCCTCTGTCCCAGGAATAAAGAAGCAAATCCGCAGGACGAAGAGATCTGTCGTGCCCGTCAACCAAACCGATATCACCCTCCTTACCCGCAGAAACACCAGACCTATAACAGATGTCAATTAAGGTGTCACGAACGAGGTTATGTCGATGCTTAACCCCCACAGTACCAGCACAAGAAACAGCGTGGTCCCCATACACATCATCAGGAAAACCCCGAGAGCAAGCAGGACAAGGCCTAGATATCGCGAATAACGGAACACCGAGGCGATACCCCAGCACACAACGGTAAGTCCTCCTGTTCATAGTCTGACCCAACCCAGAGATAGGAACCGCACGCAACCACTCAGAAGAGTGGGCACCCTGCTGAGACTTCCACAACGCAAGCTGACGCGGCGTCAAAGAGAAAACAGATTCTGAAGAAGCAGCAACCGTCGCGAAATATATATCTGCCAATTTCTTCATAAGTTTAGGGGCAGCGATTTCACGCGGATCACGTAAAAAATCAGAACCTGTAGTTTCCGAAAACACCCGCAAGGCATCGTCAAAAGTAGGACCAGCACATACAATACCAGAAGGCCGCAGGAGCGCATCCTGCAAAACTGCAGACTGCAAACGGGAAGCTAGAAAAGCATAGTGTAAAACATCCCCCGCAGCATAAACACCGAGTCCACCCAAATGAAAAGGGAAAGTGGCAAGGCGCCACTGCCAATCCCCAAAACCAGGCCCAGACGCGGTGACAATACGTTCCAAGCTAGAACGAAGCGCTGCATCAAAGCGAAGATGGACAGACCCAAAGACCCCCGGGGAGCAAGTACGGAGGGAAAAATAGAGTTTAGAAATACCAGTACAGGCCCGAAGCAGAAGCAACTCACATTGCGGGTCCTCAATCCTCGCGACTAAGTCCATAAGCTCAACGGTCTTAGTCACTCTCCTCGCCACAAGCTCACTGCCAAAAATGGGACAAGTACTGACAGGTCCACCCAAAACAGAAACACCACGCAAGGGCCGGGCAATAGAAGGGGGAAAACACCGGGTAGCCGACTCCGAGGATCCTCAATAGGCCAAAAGACCTCAGTCTTAGCCACATTAAGATGGAGACCGAAACGAGGCCCATCTGCCATAATCAAATCCAAAACTCTCCCCACCTCTAAAGTGTCCCCAACAATGGTGCCATCATCCAAATACCATGCCTGCAAAGTAAGATCAAAGGAATCCCGGATGTTGCACACTAGGGGATGCAAAACCAAAGCGAAAAGCAAAGGCCCTAAAGGATCACCCTGCTGGACACCCTGACAAGACCACAAACAATGCTCCCCATAATAAAGACGGGCAGGGCTAGAGTAACAAAACTCCACCCAACGGGAAAGAACCGGACAACGACGACGGACTTCCTGTAGCATAGTCACACGATCAACAAGGTTGAAAGCATTTTGGAAATCAACTAGCAACATAGACAGTCCCACATCACCACCACGGGCCTCAATGAGCCGGTTCAAGGCATGCAAGATAGCCTCACCTCCACCGGACACCCCAACCCCAAACTGAAGGCCAGCAAAATAAGCAGACAAAGAAGGACCAACCAGACAAGCACCAGCCTTAGAGACAAGACGTCTCCAGACAGTGCCAACAGCGATAGGGCGAACACCCCCGCCTGGTTTAACAAGCGGCGTGAGCGGAGCGCTAGCAATGTACTCACCAAGGGCTATAGGGCACCGACCCTCCAGAAAAAGATTAACTACCCTAGTAATAGAAGCGATCAAATCATCTGAGACAGCCACAGCAGCGCCACTCAAACAGTCCAGAAGATGTTGGGCACGAAGTCCATCCCTCCCACAAGAAGTGCCACGCGGGAAACCACGAATCATATCCAAGACCACTGCCGAAGAGGCAACAAGAGAATGATGATCCACAGGCAAAGGAGGCAATGAAGGAGACGGGGCGACAGGATGCTTCTCACGCAAAGCACCAAGAGTGGCATCAGTGTATGGGGCGACGCCAGAGGAAGAAAGCACCCTAACAGCAGCAGTATAATGACCATCACAAATCTTCCGCCGACACTGGCGGAGGTTTTGCTCACTCAAATCCAGATCCTCATCCACACAAAACGAAGGAGGAACCTCTGTCAAACACTCCTGTAAAAGCTGCAACCCCCCTCCAGGCACCCCCCAAGCGTGAATAGCACTGGTAATACTCTCCTCCTGACGCTGTCGCCTAACAGCCGTCCTACACTCAAGATTACTCCGAGGAGCGAAGGTCTTAAGCAGACAAATAGGCAACACAAGCAAACGAACCCAGCAGGAGAGATCACCAGGAGAGTCAGCCACATCATCCAAGACCCCCTTCAGAACCCGAGCAAACCCAAGACGGCACTTAGGAGGAATAGATTTCACGGTGCGATGGCCCAAAGAAAATAAACGATCAAGCGAAGATACAGACCACTGAACAAGCGCAACCCCATCATCTGATGAAAGAACCGAGTGAGACGGAGCTGAAGGTCTAGGGATACCATGAATAAAAAAACTAACTATGCCATCGCCACAATCCGGAGGCGGAACTATGTCACCCCGACCATGCCGACACCTAGAGCGAAAGGTATGAGTTTTAAAACACTCCCCACACAACCAAAGCCCCATTCGCTTCAAGGTAATCTCGGCATTAGAGAAAACCGTCAGACTATCAGAAAGAGTTTGACGGGTCAGACCCAAAGCACCATCAATACAATGCCGATCCTGAAAATGCTTTATCCAGGCGGCCTTAGTAAGGCCGTTACCACGACCATTCGGACACCCATGAATACACGAGAAAGGACAATGGAACCGGACTAAAGCAGGCATGACAAAGAAACTGACAA
The DNA here is from genome assembly GCA_022085475.1 of Heliosperma pusillum. Lineage (NCBI taxonomy): Eukaryota > Viridiplantae > Streptophyta > Magnoliopsida > Caryophyllales > Caryophyllaceae > Heliosperma > Heliosperma pusillum. Next base: position 4,308 of record JAIUZE010011994.1, on the reverse strand, counting down.
GGCACAAGCCACAGACTAAAACAAAAACAAATAACAAAACTCACGTGCATGTATCCATGCGGCTGCACATACCCACCGAAGGCACATACACCACCGAAGGCACATACACCGCGCTACCACCTGACCCACACCACCGAAAGGCTCCACCGGATCAACACCACCGGAGAGGCGGCCCCACCGGAACAGCAGCCCCACCAACCACCAAAAAGAGAACAAAAAAACGCACAAAACCAAAAATAAGTAACAAAAACAAACCCTAATTGTGGCGGCACAGAACTATCCACCCACCGACGGCGAATCTCCGACAGCAACCCCACACAAAGGTCCCACACGCAGGCCAAGAATGGAGGAAGACAGAGACACCGCCGCCGACGCTCGCAAAACAGGAACACCCGCAATGCCAAGGTCCCACACGCAGGCCAAGGTCCCACACGCAGGCCAATAATTATTATTATTATTATTATTATTATTATTATTATTTATTAATTATTTATTAATTATTATTATTATTATTATTATTATTATTATTATTTCTTATAAACCGCAACTTATATTTAGATCAACAACAATTCTACAAGAAATTAGTGAGCAGCCGAGATACTATCTGTCACTCCTTTAGCAACAACAAAGCTAAGTCTAGTAAAAATATAAGTTGCATTACGAGCCACGACACCTGAGACAAAGAGAATTTATGAATCCGCTTGAGCAAGGCAGCATCATCCGTATCTAGCTCCCCCAATGAAGAGTAGGATAAGGGAAGAAAACCATAACCCGCCGCCATTTACAAATCCCGGTACATGGCACACTTACTGCTGGAATGAGTGTCCTCAACAATAATGCGATTACATAATTAAATCTCAATAATAAGAATACAAAGGGATGATGAGTATTATAGTCAACTGGTCAACATTTATCGGTAACGATTGGCTCACTTGAGTTTGACGTTACTGTCGTATGACGGTGGTGGTCAGTTGATCCCTTGAGGTCACACCTAAAGGACAATCCCCTAATCATGTGCATTAATTAATTGTATAGCGATACAGATTAATTAATCCCTTAAATTGAACTAATTTTATATTGTAAGTGGGAATTATATTTAATTGTAATATGATTAAATAAGATTCATTTTTGGTAATTTAATTGTTACATTACTAAGAATGCATTATGTTTATGAAACATTTGAGATGAGCAAAATTGGTTGATTATAATTACGAATTGTTGTAGATTATATTAACCAAATATGAGATGACCCATTTTATTTACATGTAATTTTAAAATGTGACTTAAAATGTTAAGTCTAATTTATTTGTTATGAAATTGCATTTAAATTGGTTAAATGCACATTTATAAGCAAATATTACATGTTACATGTCACATGTCACATATGTAACAAATGACAAATTGCAAAAATAAAATGGACACCCATTTTAAGTGGGGTGCACCGGTTTTATGTAGTGTACAAGAGGATGATTAGTTTTTGTGTATTAATCTAATTGAGAATTAGATGTAATCATATACTAGACTTATTCTTACACACTACCTATTTACATTGTTAAGAATAATTGAAAGTGACCACACACCCCACAACGGGGGCATGTGGCCGGTGCTAGTGAAGAAGAAAAGAGGACATGTTTCCTCTTATTTATACCACACTCCATCTCATATTTTCATTTTTATGCAAAAATCTCTACTTCTCTCTAACTTCTCACTTAACTTAAAGAAGTTCCACACAACTTAGTTCATATTTCTAATAACATTACTAGTGTAGTAATAAGAGGTTATTAGATTTATTTTAAGGGCTTCTACTATTATATACCAGTGTAGTAATTTAGTAGAGATTAAGGGGTTGTCTTGGGTGCTACTAATTGTAGAGTTTCTACTTTGAAACTTGGACGATCATCCTCATATTACTAGCTCAAGAACAATATTTGAAAGGAGTTCAAATGTTGTGCCCATATTTTCATAATCAATGTAAGAAATTGTTCTTTCATTATCTTTTGTTATGCATGCATAAGGTACATATAGTTTAAGAGTAAAATATTAATAAAATGATATTAGAAATGTCTAATATCGAGTTTAAAAAACTTACAAGTGGTATCAGAGCTTTGGTTGTTGCATGCATAATCGATTTATAGTTTTTTCGAGTTAATGTAACTTAAAGAAAAGTAGTAATTTGTGTTTTATGAGATAAAATCACAAAGTCATTTGCATTTCAATATATTCTGGTCCTAATATGATTTTAGGTCATTTTTATGATTTATAGAAATTTATATTGCTCAAATATGATTTTTAGTGTTTTTATTACATTTTAATGAGTAAAATGATGTTTAAAATGCTAAATATAGTTAGACTTGTCTTCTGACCGTGAAATTTTTACACAATACCACACATGTATTTTAGTTACTATATGTAAATTTTTTCGTGTGAAGTGGACCTATTTCTCATGATTTATGATTTTTATATGATAACATGAAATAAATAAAGGTCAAATGGTTAAAAATAGTTCTTCTTTGAATCTAATCATGAACTTTTTGTATGTTGTCACATGCCTGTTTTCCTGACAGACTGGAACATTTCAGACTGATATGATTTGTCTAGCATGATTTATGAATTTTTAATGTAAAAATGGCATAAATAGTGACTTATTTAGCAAATATAGCTAAAAAAAATTTCATGTAATGAGAAACTTATTCCTGGTTGCTTAAATGTTCCACATTTTAGATCTAAAGTGGAAAATTTAATATGATTAATTTTCGCATGCTTTATGTTTTTTATTTGATAAAACCGATAAAACGCAACCAATTTTTCTCAAAATCGATTCGAAATTTTTAACCTTGATTTTTGACATTATGAGTGTCATGGAAATGTTCCAGAATGTAAAAAAATTTAAAATTCAAATTTTGAAATTATTGTAATTAAATTTGGATTTATTTGATTAAAATTATATTTTAAAGTCTAATTTTGAGCAATTAAATAACAACAAGTTGAATAATTGTCAAAAATTGAGTGATAACTACTTTTTTAGGCCTAAATAAGTTGACATAATTAACTTGGACTTAAATATGATTTAAGTATTGTTTGGTGATTTCAAAGAGTTATTATCACGCATTTCCGTAAAACCGGGTTATATATGATATAAACCGTAAAATAGGGCGATTTGACATTTAATATGAGCATGTTTTTACATATTATAATTCTGCATTTTTATTTATGAATGTCATATTTTGGTTTATGTAATTTGGAATTATGTAATTTATTCCTTGTATGGCCTTAGTTTTAATCGATATTACCCGGAATGTAAGGGAATATTAATTCGGTTGTAATTTTATGTGATCTCGTATCCCTTTTATTGTATTATTTTATTTTCCAAATGTATAATAAGAAATTATTGTAATTTTATTATATATTTTGTAATTATTTGTAAAACCGAAGTTTCCCAAAGACGGTGCCATTCGGAATGGAGTTTCGAGAGAGACGGTGACCTTGGGAGGCGTGCTTAAGAAGTTCAAGGGACCAAAGGAGTTGGTTTCCGAATTTGTAATAGATTATATGATTTTATATTCTAGGAAAGGCCATACTAGGAGTTTTACTTTTATGCTTGCATTTTATTTAATATGTTTGCATGCATTGCCAAATCGCCATAACATGACATGCATATTTTATCGAGTATTCGACCGTGTCAATTACAATTATCGATAATTCATCAATTTAGTTCACTTAAACGAGATAGATAATAAATTGACATGACCTCTCATATTAATTAATTGAGACCAAGCCTTACCAAATTGTAGAACCCATGAATCCCAATTTCGCAAGGAATTAAGCTCGGCTGACCGGGTGCTAAACTTGTTACGTTGGGTAGGTGGGGTAATAAAGGTTATTATTTCGAAATTTGGATTGAGCTCAACGGAAGTATTCGCGACCGTAACCGCATGTGTTCGGGGCCTAATGTAACAACCCGAAAAGTACCCAATTTTTCTAGTAAAAATATTTACTAACACTTTTCAGCAGACTTAAGTTTTTAAAATAGAATTTATTGTTTCGAGTCGTATTTTGAAATTCCGAGTTCGTATTTGGAATTTCTGAGAGATTTCATGCAAATCCCGTTTTTAGTCATCTTTGACTTTTCTTGACTTTTAAGTCGTCTTTGACTTTTCTTGACTTTTTAAAGTCGTCATTGACTTTTCTTGACTTTTAAGTCGTCATAAACTTTTCTTGACTTTTAGTCATCTTTGACTTTTCTTGACTTTTAAGTCGACTTTGACTTTCGTTGACTTTCCCGACTCGCCTTATAAGTTTGAAGACCGA